>JASPKZ010010522.1:0-81904 GCA_030220185.1 Diploptera punctata
ATAACGTGTGGGAGGAGGAGGAGGGAGGTGTTAATTACGTGCTCACGTTAGAGGGGATTACATTTGCTACAGAACAGAACTATCTCTCTCCCACTCGCTCCCTTGCTATGGATGCTGAATATAACAAATGAAGCCCAACACCGCGTGTGGTGAACCGCCGGCGGGTTTGTGCGAGTGAGAGGCACGCTGTAGATAAAGACAAAGATATCTTCTCTTCTGTCTGCCTGACTGCCTCATTTATGTAATTAAATATATGTTACCCAACATCGGGAAAGGAATTCTTCGTCCACAAAAATTAAGTGGTTTCGATCTTAACTATGCGTACAGAATTCTGTATCATGGCCAAGACAAGAATAACACAGTGTTGAAAAGTCATAGCAGCAGCAGTAGTATAAATAATAACTAACTAACTCACTGGCACTATCGAACCCCTATATTCATCGCCGCGCAGAAATAAGTTCTCCTCGCATCCATATCCTCAGCTGTTCTCCAATTAGGCCTATCCTCTGTAAAATCTACCTCCCTCAAATCAGGGTTAATAAGCTCTCCACATATCTCCATCTTCAGCTAATGTTTTTCAATTATCCACTGTATAATCTACTTCCCTCAAATCATTATGTTATTCTCCACGTCATTCTTGCTCTGTCGACTAGGCGTTTTCCCCCTGGCTTTCCTACAAGAAGCTTCCATGCCACTTTCCCATTCCTGCCACATATCGCAGTCTAGGAGACGTAACTGATATTACATCTGGTTCCCTATAAAGATCATCCATCCATCCATCCATCCATCCATAGTAATTCTGCCCGAAGGCAGATCCTTCACTGCAATCATAACATTTTCATGCTATGCTTGCAGCTTTACTAGGGAATTGTAGGTGTGGTAGCTTCCCGTTGCTTTCCACACCGGTGAAGGATGATGATGATAATGGTAAGGATGATGGCCATATGATTTCGGGGACCGTTTGGGCCTTAAAGTTTTTCCTGACATTTGTCTTACAGGTGAGGAAAAACCCGGATAAAAACCTCACCCAGAAAAACTGCCCCGACCGGGGATCGAACCCGGGCCCGCTGCATGACAAGGCAGCACGCTACCTCGAGACCACAGCGGTGGACTGATGATAATAAGGATGATAATGATGGCAATATGATTTCGGGGACCGTTTGGACCTTAAAGTTTTCCAGACATTTGCCTCACAGGTGAGAAAAAAACCCGATTAAAACCTCACCCAGAAAAACTGTCCAATCGGGGATCGAACCCGGGCCCGCTGCGTGACAAGGCAGCACGCTACCTCGAGACCACAGCGGTGGACTATATAAAGATCATGTAACTTAACAAAAGTAAACATCAATAAAACTAAATATATGGCCACATTTATAAATACATTATATATTGGAAATGGACAGTTAATGATAAATGAAGGAAATTTTGAAGAAGTGGTTGAATGTAAATACCTAGGAACAATAATTACAAACAAGAATGAGGTGTACAAGGAAATTAAACACAGGCTCGATTCTGCAAATGCATGATAACATGCATCTTGTTTCAACTGTTCAAAAAAAAACGTAAAACTGAAAATATATAAAATGGTTATTCTCCCCTACACTAGCTGGATGATCGTCTCTACCTATGTGATTAACACATGTAGATGTGAGGCCAGCAGCTGGATGATAGGCCAAAGGCGATTTAAGCCTATCGTGCCATGCAGTTTGTTCTGAGGAAATGATGATTGATAGCACAGCCCATTGTTGCGCCATAAACTCTCCTTTGTCAGCAGTTAATAGACCAAGTTCAGCTTAGTTACCTTATTTGTCCAAAGATGTCATGAATAGCATGCAGTCAGCCCACCGACTCAATGAGACATCTAGCAGACAACCTAGGTATTACTAGGACGTTTGAGATCGGTAATTTTGCTTAGAGGCCTCTTTGTTCAGGCTTAAGGGGACCGACTGGTGAGAATAATAATAATAATAATAATAATAATAATAATAATAATAATAATAATAATACTTGATTTATTCTGGCAGAGTTAAGGCCATAAGGCCCTCTCTTCCACTCAACCAGCACAAATACAAATAAATATTCGACAAATATAGATATACACTGTACTAATTATAAACAGTTAAAGATACAATAAATGTAGCAATGTAAATGTCATGTACAAACAACATTTCATAGGGTAATAACAATAATGATACGATAATAATAATAATAGTAATAATAATAATATATATAAATATGATACATTATACGGGAAACACCAATTAATATATATATCTTACACTGATAATAATGAAGTCGAGTTTAGAGCAAATATAAATTTAGATTTCTTTTAAAGATGCCAATGTCCGGCAGCCCCTTATTTCTTGTGGTAGGGAATTCCAGTTGCGAGAAGTGGAGGATGGTATATGACATGGAGTGATGTGATGACCTATGTTGCGGTATATTAAGTAAGAGACTATGTTGTGATCTTGTGTTTAAGTTATGGTTTGAGGATAGATACTGGAAACGGGATGATAAATAATTGGGAATCGAGGTATGTAGGATCTTAAATAGGAGAATTAGACAGTGCGATTTTCTTCTCTCTTTTAGATGTAGCCATGACAATTCGTGGAATAATGGAGAAATGTGATCGTATTTTCGAACATTAAATATGAATCTGATACACATATTATGGACACGCTGCAGTTTGTCCGACAATCCGTCACTTATGTCAGCTAGTAGAACGTCACAGTAGTCAAAATGTGGCATCACTAAAGTTTGGATTAAAAATTCTTTAAGAGTTGTAGGAAGAAAATGTTTAAGTCGCTTTAGGGAATGCATTATGGAGAAGATCCTTTTAGATGTTTGTTTTACTTGCTCATGCCATTTTAAATTAGAATCTAAGTAAAATCCCAAGTTTTTAACGACGTCGGTATAAGGAATTTGTTCATTATCTAGTATGACAGCCGGCATATTGCCATGTTGAAAAATAAAATTAAAAAAAAACATTTTTTTTTTGCTTTTTAATAACATTCATTCTTTAGGATCATTTCATGTAAAAAAAATTATTGTAGGAGAAAAATTGGACCTGATTTGATAAGAGTTTAAACATTCATGCACGTGTGGTCTGCATTACTACTTACATTAAACTTCAGTATGTGTTTTTTTTTTTTCAGTTTCCATTTTTTTTTTACATTTTCCAAAACTTAAAACGCTCCTTACGATGCATTTTTTATGCTATCAAAGTGAAATTGTGTGGTTAGACTCTCCAATATATGCTAATTCAAATTTGATATGCAGTTACTAGTCTAAGACACATGTGTTCTTTTAAATTGAGATGGAAAAAAATAATGATACTGTTAAAAATTCTTTTTTCAAAAAATGAACAATAAGCAGTATCCTCCCTTTATGATTTTTTTTTACATAGCAATGTTTTTAGTGGAATCATAAAGACTCTGAATCTCAAATTTCATCAGAAAATATTTAAAAATGTAGGTAAGGAGAATTTTTAGAAAATATTTTAAAAATCATAATTCTGAAACTATTCTACTTATAAACACCAAAGTTCATAGAAACGTTTCTATAAGCACATAATGAATGTGATAAAAATTTTAAAATTATAAAATAAAAAGTAAAAAAAATAATTAATAAATTCACCAGTCGATCCCCGTAAGGATCTTTTACCAGCCTGAGAATTTTCAGTCATGGGACCCACGGTTTAAAGCCCCTCCCGGAAGACCTGCTCCTTGGATTTTTTCCATCACAAAAAAAAAATCACTGAGCTCGGCCGGGTTTGAACCCGCGACCCTCGGGACCCTAGGCAGGGAACGACGTTCTGATGAAAACCATGAAAGAAATGTCTTCAGTCAGCTATTGAAACCCGAATAAGAGTCCTCAAAAGCCACCGCTTAAGTCAAAATGTTCAATGTCACAAATTTATATTTAATTTACTTGTGACATGTAGGCAGAATCAATGTAGGTTGTATTAATTACCCACTCGGCTTCTAGAAACTTGCGATGTTAAAAACGCGTTGCAAAACAGCTTCTAAAATGGCAAATCAGGTTCGTAATTTAAAACAAGATTAAAGAGCATGTATAATTATTTAAACGACACGTAAATATATGCACAGTTGGCACTACTGCTCGTTGAAAGAACAAGATTGTTCACATGATCTCAAGGAGCTAATAGCTTTTCAAGTGACAATATCTATAACCAAATCTCATCTGGTTTTTAATTAACTCTACATGTAAAAAAATATTACACAATAGGGGAAATACCCCAACTCGTATTCGAAATATTAGAAACGCCATCACCATAAGTGTTACCATTACATGATTTGACCGCCCAACAATACCCCTACATTCTCCTCTATCTGCTGTCTTCTTTCTCCAACCATTCTCTCCCATATCCCTGAGATCTTGCTACACAATATCTGTCCATCTAATGGGCTACTTTCCGTTTGCCATCCATTTTATTTATCATTTAAAATGGAAATGTACCCTATAAGCTACAATGGTTTAGTTCACTTGATATTTTCGATAAAACAATAAAAAACGATCGAGTATAAATTAGTTTAATTTGAGTCGAATTGTAGCAATAACGTAGTTTTATCATGATTACCTTTTCACTGCTGTCCGACACATTTAAGTACCAGGCACGAGGAATTAACATTTCAGCACATTTTAACAACAATTGTAAACATTGTTTCACACATTGTAAATGTAGGCATATATATATATATATATATATATATATATATATATAGTAATTCTGCCCGAAGGCAGCTTTACTAGGGAATTGTAGGTATGGCAGCTTCCCTTTGCTTTCCATACCAGTGAAGGATGATGATGGTGGTGATGATGAGATGATAAGGATGATGGCCATATGATTTCGGGGACCGTTTAGGCCTTAAAGTTTTCCTGACATTTGTCTTACAGGTGAGGAAAAACCCCGATAATAACCTCACCTAGAAAAACTGCCCCGACCGGGGATCGAACCCAGGCTCGCTGCGTGACAAGGCAGCACGCTACCTCGAGACCACAGCGATATATATATATGGTGTTTCAGAATAAGTATTACAGACTTCTACGGGTTGTAATGGGAACTTAGTAGATAAAGTTTTGATAAGAAATTCATGTCCGGAAACGTACAATTTTGATGTAAAATAAATTTGAAAATCGAAACACAATCGGCTGATATCGTGTATCTTGCGTTTCAGAATAAGTATTACAGACTTCTAGGGGTGTACTACACCTGTCGAGTCGGAGAAAGATCTTGCAAGAAATCTGGCGGCAGCAGATATTATTGAGCATACACCAGGTCTTGTGGGACGTGTGTATGAAAACATGCGTAGCAGGTACTCTTTGTGCAACAACAGTTTCGCCATGTGGAACCAACCACACATTTAATAGGCCTACAACCCTACTGAAACGCGTTAACTCTTAACTTTTTTAAACTGGCGCTTTTGGTTTTTATTGACTTTGTGTAATACAATTTTATCACCAAGAAGATCCTATTTAATAAATACAAAATAACAAGATTGTTGTATTCATCATCATCATCATCAATGGTTTGACAGCCCCATGTGGGCCTTCAGAAGCTTATGTCAAGACTTCCCTGTTCTGAGCTTCATTGTTCCAGTTTTTTTATTTCTAAAATCTTAATGTCTTGAATTATACTATCCTCCCATCTTAATTTACGTCTTCAAATTTCTGACCTATAGAGGTTGCTCATTGTAAATTCTTTTTGTAATCCTTTTGTTGCCCAAACAAATAATGTGCCCAGCCCATAACTTTAACAAATAATTCAGAATATCTGACTGATTGTACAGTTTATACATTTCATTATTGTGTATCTTGCTCCATACATTATTTTCTTTCACGACAATAGAAATGGATCTCAGTATCTTCCTTTCAAAGCGCCCTAATAATTACTCATCAGATTTCAACAGGGTCCAAGTTTCTGATGCATATGTCTCTAAGGAGAACTTTATACATGAGTATTTTTGTCTTTCTACATATAAATTGAGACCAAAATTTTCTGAGTCCAAAAAAGCATGTTTGCAGCCATGGTCCGGAGATAATTCCGGTCTTAAAAAAACCGAAACCATCTCTACGAATCAAATCTAATACTAAAGCTTAGGTAAATAGCAATATCTGTAACTCAATTTATTTCGAGTTCGGGTATTTCCCTTATAAGAAAGCTAATAGGTTTTTAGGTGTCAATATCTACAACCAAATCTGGTTGTTGCTTTTAATGAATTCGAGTATACCAACAATAAGAATAAAACCGCAGCAAAAAGCAAACAATGAAAGAGAAGACTAGTTGAGCACTTGGGAAGTCGTACCGAAGCGATTAAATGGCAGAAAGTTGAAGCAAAAGGGAGAAAAAAAAAGTTTTAAGGGTATCGTGAACAGGATGCTATTATTTTACTGAGGATCCAATAATTCTGTCTTCTCTTACAAGGCTAACATAAGTCTATAAACCAGTCTTAACACTGGAAGGAAAGCTTTCTTGTACCTTGTCAGCCCCAACAGACCAAGTTAACTGCAATCTGACAACCGCTCCTAACTGTGTACGCAGCAAAATAAGAGAAAAAGCAATCGATACAACACTACCGACTGCTTAGATCCTGTTCAATATTAGCAGATTGTAGAATAAATCATCTATCACCTTTCTTCTTTGTTTCTGTAAGTATGATTATGTCCACACTATTGAGTAACACTAAGAAATTAGGACTGGAAGTAAATATCAGTATATAATGGAAATGGACAGCTAATGACAAATGAGGGAAATTTTGAGGAAGTGGCTGAATTCAAATACCTAGGAACAATAATCACAAATAGGAATGAGATGCACAAAGAAATTAAACATAGGCTCAATTCTGGAAATGCGTGCTATTATGCTTTGCAGAGACTTTTTATGTCCCAACTCCTTTCAAAAAACGTTAAGCTTAAAATATATAAAACTATTATTCTACCAGTTATACATGGACTTTTACTTTAAGGGAGGAAAGGAGATTACGAGTATTTGAGAATAAAGTTCTTAGGAAGATTTTTGGACCAAAGAGAGATGAACAGACAGTTGAATGGAGAAGACTACTTAACAATGAACTACATGGTCTTTATAGAAAGCCAGATATAATAAGAACAATTTAAGTCTCGTAGACTGCGATGGGCAGAACATGTTGCGCGTATGGGGAATGAAAGACGTGCATGGAAACTTCTTGTAGGAAAGCCAGAAGGAAAACGCCCAGTTGGTAGACCAAGAATGAGGTGGGAGAACAACATTAACTATGATTTGAGGGAAGTAGATTATACAGGGAATGGTTGGAAAGCATTAGCTCAGGATAGGGATGTATGGAGAGCTTATGTCCGCGCTGCCATGAACCTACGGGTTAGATAGTGCCAGTGAGTGAGTAAGTAGGTAAGTATGATTATGTCCTGTTTCAAATTTTCTATCTGTTAATGAATTTCCTCAATTTTATTTCTTATGCCTTGTACATTCCATGCTCCAATTTCCGAACCTTGATTCGTCTTCCTTTTAATCCGACCGGCGTATCTCTAATAGGTTTTTTAGCATTTTTTTTCTGATGGGAGGGACCTGACCTACCTCATCAACCCCCAACCTGAAGGACCAGGTTTTATTTCAGGTGGACACCTTAGATCAGTTGCTTTCATTACAGCTAAGAGCCCGATCTGCCATCAATAAGGAAGAATTTGGCAGAAAAGATGAGATGAAATGATTCCCTAGGCCTCGAAAACTCATGCCCAGCTAATGGAAGAAGAGGATCGGCAACCAAAATGTATTTTGGAATGGAAACCCGAGGGAAGACGAGGCAGAGGAAGACAAGGAATATATTTATACATGAAGGAGAAACATCTACAACCAGGAGATTGGATGGACCGACAAAATTTGCTATTAGAAATCGGACGATGTCAAATACATTAATCAACCGATGATCTAGCTACAGAATAAATCATTATTTTACTTGCTAAGTACTTCCACAGTATTCTTCACTTTACCGACAATTGTAAAAAAAAACCGCACGATACAACAAACCAATAACTAATAACATTGTTGTATAATGACACAAATTTAAATAATATTTATTTATTTACTTTTCAATTACTTTATTAAAGTATTAAATAAATTAAATCAATCAAATCGATGTATTTTATATGATAGACTATACTGTCAATATAAGGATTGGTATTATATTGTAGGTTTACATTGCGAAGAAGTAAACATATCTCTCCTTTAAATATATTTACATGCCCCACGCCACCCGGACATTAAACTAGCATGGCCTGTCGGAAAAGGAATTTTTAACTTTTGATCACACACATGTTAAAGCGAGGACCCCCTTCGTGTCAATACAAACATTTAAAACGAAACACATAATTCAGTAACGTACTAAATGTGGCAAATATAATGATAATTATGATGGTTACGTGATGTTAGGAGAACAATTAGACCTTTAAATTTTCTGATATTTGCTTAGAGGCGAGGGAAAAGGTCCGAAAAAAAAGCACCCAAGAAACAATCCCGATCAGGAATCAAACCCGGACCCTCTGCTTAATAGGTGGGATGCTATCCCGATACCATTAGAGGTGGACACATTTATTCTCTAAAAAGCTAAATTTCAGAAGAATAGAGAAGACTACATAGCAGTGATTTACTTGGTCTTCATAGTTAACTCTTGTAGACTGCTATGGGAAGGACATGTTACACGAATCGGGAATGAATGAGAAGCATAGAAGCTTCTTGTTGAAAACCAGAGGGTAAACGCCCGGTTGGTAGGGCAAGAATGAGGTGGAAGAATAAGATTAACTAAGATTTGAGAGAATTAGATTATACAGGAGTAGATTAGAAAACATTAGCTCAGGATAGGGATACATGGAGAGCTTATGCCTGCGCGGTAATGAAGCTACGGGTTCAAGAGCGCCAGTGAGTTAGTATTATATCCTAGAATCAAAAACTATGAGGGATTGTTCGATTAATTCTAAAAGCGAAATCATTTTGTTAACGCCACATAAAAATGCCTTTCTACTAAGAATGAACGCACTATACCTACTACTGTATAGATACAAACTCGTTTGCAAAGAACTTAAAAAGACAAGAGTAAATACATTATGCACCAGCAAGACATTGAATGGAACACACAAGACATTTTGCTTGGTCGGTAAGTTGGAAATACGTGATCAGACTGAACTAACTACTTGCAGATGACTGAGTGTTAGGAATCAAGTATGGACATCACCTTGTCTTTTTAACGAGAGAACCCCAGTCTTCTACACCTCACATCGCCGGCAATTAAGTCAGAAAACATTATACATCTTTCAACCTTGCAATACTTGTCTGAATTTCAACATTTCCACAGAATACCTGATCAGAATACATCAATTCCCTCGAAGTAACTTCGCCATAAACATAACATTATTTGCAGTAGCCGACACATTTCATACAGTTGTTCATTTTTAGGAAGTAAGTTTAACCTACTAAGAAGATTATGGTAGGCGTAATTGTCAATTTTAAATTAACCAAAACTTTTATCGATTTTTTTCTGAAACCGTTAAAAGGAGATGTTTATATTTCTCAAGAAAATATTTGCCAAAATTACCACGTCACTAAAGTAATTGAAGAAATAATTATTTTCATGCCCGATGTTGTAGTAACATTTTGATAGATTGATGTCCCAAAAAGAATTACTGGTTCAGGTTGGGGTTTAACTTTCGGTAGAGCTGAATTCTATTCTTAGGGTCGGAAGTTGGTACACCGAATAGGAAAACGCTTCACAATCATAAAAAAATGTTTCTTGTAGAAATAATTTCACATTCATTCATTTTGTACGTTCCCAGCAGATTAAGTAAATGTAGGTGGTATACTATTCTTCACCGTCAATTAAAATAAAATTATTTTCTTTCATTGAATCAACTATTCTTCTTGTATTAAATATCACATTTTATCTATTGCTTCTATGTTTGTTGAAAGTTGTATGCAGAATGACTAGTATAATTCTTTTATAGTTTTAAAGAACATTATTATATCACATGATAGTAATTTTAAATTCTATTGGTTAATGGGCTATCCCATTAAATACCAGGTTTAAATGTGATTTGTTAAATCAAAAAGTTAATTGTTTTAACATCCAATCAGAGTTTAGTATACTTTTATTTAAAAATATCAAGTTAAGCAGGTGTTCTTATTACAGTTATAACAGAAAGCTTTATAATTCTGACAACAATGACTTAAAACAATTTTAAAAGCATTATTTAGAAAGAGTGTTATGTAATACAATTTCTTTAATTGTTACTGAGACATTTTTATTCAACAATGAACAACAATGAATTATTTAGATGTTTTTCCTTATTTAAGTTATATATAAATATTAAAAGAATTTTAAAGTATGAAATTATTAACTTTAACTTCCATATTTATTATAATATTAAAATCCTGCTTTAACCTACTAAGAAGATTATGGTAGGCGTAAATTGTCAATTTTAAATTAACCAAAACTTTTATCGAATTTTCTCTGAAACCGTTAAAAGGAGATGTTTATTTCTCAAGAAAATATTTGCCAAAATTACATCGCTAAAGTAACTTAATTCCTGCGACTATTTAACTCATTGACTGCCATTTGGGACATGAGTTAAATAGTCATTTATAAATGTGGGTTCAAGGAATGCAGAGGAACATCGTGTCGACAGGATTAACAGAGAGTGATGCAGAGAATATGGATATATGGACGAGAAAAATGTCAATGGATTCGAGGAAAACAACTGTATTGTAGAGAATTTAGCGTGAAAGAGTTTATTACCTTTCTTCCTCTTCACTTCCTGGTTTAGGCAAGAGTTGCCTGTTCCGTCTTCACTAATAGATCTAAGACCATCTCTTCCGAGGACGTCCGACATCTTTTCTTCCTATTGGAAAATAATGGAAGATTTTATAGGGTAATCTACTTTCTTCCATTCTTTCTACATGTTCTTTCCACTGTATCTTGTTGTTAAATATATTTTCTTTTATGGAGTAGATATGCAGTTCTTCACGGATATCCTCGTTTCTTATCTGGTCCATTCGAGTGCAGCCTTTTACTCTTCTTAAAAATTTCATCTCGGCTGCTTGGATTTTACTTTCTTGTTTGGTAGCTGTACTCCAAGATTTCACCCTACCATGACAAAACAGGCCGACACCGGGACAGCCACCCTGGCTTTTATATTTTTGTTTACCCTTATCTTTTAATTTTTTGGGATAGGAATAATAAGATTTTTATTATTTTTTTTTCATTATGAATTAAAAAGGTTTGGGGTTAAATAGAAATATTGATAAAATCCCCTTCCATCCTTACTTTTCCATTAAAGACACTTTTGGGTTCTTAATTCCTAATAAGGTTATTAGTAGAGGTAGCAGTAGTAGTAATAGTGGTAGTAGTTTTAGACTTGATTATGTTTGTTGAATTCTAGGATCCCAGCAAATGGAATGAAATTGTATCAGAAGATTTTATTTACCTTAGAGATGGTGGCAAATTTGGTGAATATTTTCGTGAGAAATGAACATCCCCTTAAGGTTAGGTTAGGATTACGCAATAAGCTAGAAACGGTTGAAATTACAGCCCCCGGGGACATGTTAAACGATTATTACCAGCATGCACATCCCGTAACAGTCGCGAGGCGTGTAATTTACAGTTACATCTCTCATCTCTAGAGTTACACGCTAAAAACTTACCGTATACTGCAATTAAAATAAACTAAATTATCCAACAGTAATAATGGTAGAGTTAATGGAATGGATACCAGAACGAAGGGCAGAAAAAAGGGGGGAATAGGGTCACTGCAGGGTATATTAAAGTGGGCAGGGAATTTATGTAAACAGCAATCAACTCTCGTATGTTTGCTCAAGATGTTCAAGGGTTTTATTTCAATTATATATGAAACGGTGTTTAGACTTTATGATAAACCTCCCTATATTACGTTGCGAGGTTGGGAAGTGGTTTTTTACAGAAGCGAGGAAAATGTTTAAAAACCGAGCGATATGGAGGTTTTTAATTTCCGAGATTCTGTAAAACACTTTACAAACGTGCGTTGTACATTATTTTTTGCGCGATGGCGTATTCAATTTTTTTTTTCAAATGCCCCAGGTTTGTCTTTCGAGATTTCCGGTTTCTCTCCTGGCATAGCGTACTTGTAATCCACTTCTGAGGTTGGGGCGCCTGGAAGGCGGGGTTACGTTGCCCCAATGATATGATGGGTGATGAAGATGATAATGGTGCGCCAGGAGACTCCCTAATCCTAACCTTAACCTAAGATGAATATGAATGATGATGATTGCGATGGCCATATGATTTCGGGAACCGTTTGGGCCTTAAAGTTTTCCTGACATTTCTCTTACAGGTGAGGAAAAGCCCCCATAAATACCTCACCCAGAAAAACTGTCCCGACAGGGGATCGAACCCGGGCCCGCTGCGTGACAAGGCAGCACGCTACCCCGAGACCACAGCGGTGAACGTTTTCAAAATAATAAATAATAGTAAAATAATATCTTTGTTGGAAATATTAGCTTTCATGATAAACAACTGACTAACGTTAATAGCGTGGGCAATGATTATTAGTTGAAACAACAGGAGGCGTTGAGAACAATTATTGATAACATGGCCGTAAGTACGTATTTCGTGTTTTATATTGTTTCAAATAAAGTTCAGTTCATTTAAAATGCAGTGATTTATTTAGTATAATGTGTATTAACACTACTTTTTGGATATTTTCTGTATGTACATTGTACGTAGTATACATAGAGGGCTGTGGTTTTACTTCCCGCACGTGGGTAGATAAATGTTATATTACAGTATTTTTGTTTAGGTTGGCAACCCCAAAATGTAGTAAGTTGAACTTTCAATAAGGTCGCCATTGCTGGTAAGTACGACAAATCGCACTTACTTACTTACTTACTCAGTGGCACTATCGAACCCGGAGGTTCATGGCCGCGCGGACATAAGCTCTCCATACATCCCTATCCAGAGATAATGCTTTCCAATCATTCCCTGTATAATCTAGTTCCCTCAAATCATCCTTAATGTTGTTCTCCCACCTCATTCTTGGTCTACCAACTGGGCGTTTTCCTTCTGGCTTTCCTACAAGAAGCTTCCATGCACGTCTTTCATTCCCCATACGCGCAACATGTTCTGCCCATCGCAGTCTACGAGACTTAAAACTGTTCTTATTATATCTGGCTTCCTATAAAGACCAAGTAGTTAATTGTTGTGTAGTCTTCTCCATTCACCTGTCTGTTCATCTCTCTTTGGTCCAAAAATTTTTCTAAGAACTTTATTCTCAAATACTTGTAATCTCCTTTCCTCCCTTAAAGTAAGAGTCCTTGTTTCGCACCCATATAATATAACTGGTAGAATAATAGTTTTATACATTTTCAACTTAACGTTTTTTGAAAGGAGTTGGGACATCAAAAGTCTCTGCAATGCATAACAGCATGCATTTCCAGAATTGAGTCTATGTTTAATTTCTTTGTGCATCTCATTCCTATTTGTGATTATTGTTCCTAGGTATTTGAATTCAGCCACTTCCTCAAAATTTCCCTCATTTGTCATTAGCTGTCCATTCCCATTATATACTGAATTTCTACGTGTGACCATATATTTAGTTTTACTGATATTTACTTCCAGTCCTAATTTCTTAGTGTTACTCAATAGTGTGTGCGTGTTGGCCTTTAGTATCTCCTCGCTATCGGCCAATAATCGCACTATCGCGCAAAAATGAGTTGTTAAATCCGTACAGGTCAAAATGATTATTAAAGATTCCATCTGAGTAAGTGGCGTGGACACGTAATTATGCAATGGCCGTTATAATTTAATTAATAAAGTTATGTGACAGGTTTGCCCAGCTATACAAAGCATAATATTGAACAATCTTTGTTTTTACGGCCATGTTATAAAAAGTGCGATAACTATCAGCGTCATGGACATTGTCTGGACATGATTGAATGCAAAACATTTTATCGCCATATTGACGTCAGGTTTTTGCAGGAAATACAATGTGCGTTCATAAAGTTGGCGTCTCTCGACTCCAGACAACCTGCAGTATTACTTTATGGCAGTGTTTTGTTTATTATTTACATTCTGACTTGTGTGTATACATAAAATTATAAGAAAAGAAAAAATACGAACAAAGGTATATTCCAACTAGAGTCTAGAAATGTAGAAAACACCGTTTCTCAAACATTTCTACCTTATCCGCTCCTAGGAGTGATCGTAACGTACACGAACGCCAATTGTATCATTCCGCCATTCACGCCACAATTACTGTCACATTGATGGGGAGCATGCGTGAAGTAAATAAGACATGTGATCGTTAAATGGGGTAGATTACAAGAAAGCATGTGAGAGTTTTCACTGAACTTGTCAAATGCATTTAAAATAACTGTTTTTTGACCACTAGCCAAAGGGTTGCCAGACTTGTGTTTTAAAAATTTAGATGGCGATACAGCAACAGAATACTCGACACCTTCAGCCATTTTGTTGCATCGTAATCGACAGAGGCATGACTTAAATTGCATCATCCATATGTAATAAACTATTTTAAGTTGCAAGTATTGATAACTGATAAGGGATATTTTAGAATATTTTCTATGTTTTGAATATATTATTTTCATTCACAAAAAATAACATGTAAGTTATATTCAGAGGACATATTTTTAATTTAATGAAGGGAAAACTACTTTCTCACGTACTTAATGCTTCTACATCGAATGTCGGTATCCATAACCACTGACAAGCAAGCAGGTCGCACGAATTTGTTTTGATACAGCCATTAGAAGAGAAGTTCGTAACCTATGATGTTTAGTTTCCTGAAGGTGGCGTCGGGGAATGCAAAGATATTAATAGGAGGTGTGATTATTATCTATAAAACATATTCTTTCTGAGCCCTACAGCTCTTTCAGTTTGACCTTGCCTTCCTTTAAGAAAAATGTCCATTCTTGTCTTATCCATTGCTTTACTTCTCCACCTCTTATTCCCATCGATCTGAAGTCCTCCGCCACATCATCCATTCATCTCCATCTCGGTCTTCCTCTCTTTCATCTTCCTTCTGATTTCTCATTCAAAATGTTTTTGACGATCCTTGTGTTTTCCCTTAAAAAATATTTAAATTGGCTAATACAATGTATGTAGCTAATGCTGTGGAGTTAACAACAAAGAAGTTATTCTCCTTCTTGCTTCCCAATACTTGGATGTCACATCTTGATCATTTTGAAGAGCTATACAAAATGGTCAATATAATTCAATATAAAATTTCTTCAGCATCATCATCAACAAGGATTAAGCCCAACGGCCTGTTCCGATCTCATTATAGGTCGAATTGGCCCTTCTTTCTCTTCAATGGTCTTCCCAACAATCTTCTCCCTTTTGGTTTTTAATTATACGTTCTTCTTGGTATGCGTTGTTCATTCATTCGTAATACGTGCTGAAGATAAGCATGAAATCTCATGCCTGAAAAAGGATTTCTGCATATTCTATGCCACTGTGCCACTAGTGAAAATTCGATCGGATAACAAGTGACTTTTAGCGCCATGTTGGACAATGTAATAACACATGTTCCCGCTATAGCTAATTGCTAACATGTCTGCTCACATAAGGGGATTTTATCCCAGAGTCCACCTACATTAGTGGGCAAGTTAGAGTGAGAAACTAGGTTACTTAGCACACCAGATTAGTTTAGCATTCACTTGTTTGTTAGCGGATTTTTGTGATAATTCGGTTACACTGCCTGAGCAGTGACTCGTACACATTTTTCATTGCAAAAATTGGTGCATTTAGGTTACTTCATGGGCTCGATATATCATTTTATTCTAAGTCGATTTTCATATATATTTTTTTAAACTAATTTATATAATATTTATTTCAAGTAACTGTCCACAAACACCAACTATAAATTGTGCGTTTTCAGTTTTTTTTAATTTGTATTGGTGACATAGAATCCTCGGATTCGAAGCAAATAAGCGCACATTTAAGAGCTGGCACACTTAGGTAATCCAGCAGCAAACACAAATTTCTCTCTACTTGAAATTCCTTTAGTAGTGAACTTCTATTCACATTAAACAAGAGTTGATTCTACTAAGAAATCATAATAGAACTTATTCCGCGCCGTATCATGTAAATTGGTAGATCCCCGTTCGTCGACATTTTTGAGGACCAAAGAGCGATGAAGAGACTATACCAACTTAATTTACTTACTTTTTCCCTACATACTAGTATGTCATAAATGGTTTGAGGTCAACATAGCGACCAATGAGACATCTAGTAGGTAACTAAGGTATTACTAGGATGATGAAGGTCGATAAATTTTGTTTAGAAGCCTCTTTATTCGGGTGCAAGACTCTTATGAACCTGAAAATCTCCAGACTCGAGACCCACGATTTAAAGCCCCTCACGGAGGACTTCATCCTTGGATTTTTTCATACTAAAAAAAAATCCATCGACCCCGCCGGGTTTGAACCCGGGACTCCACATGGCCCTCACAACATCTATAGAGAAATTAGCGTTATTAAATTATTAGTCTAGTTTAGAATCTTCCCACCACGGGACCACCCGCGTTGAACAGATTCCGTTTTATACAAAACAAATATACTACGTAAAATTACTATTATTTTGCCGAGACCAATAAATTGTTCATATTGGACAGATTTCCGCATTACTCACGTTCCGGATTTAACAACTTTCACTGTAGTATTAAAAATAAAAAACGTACTCCCATACATTAAAACATAACTTTGGATCGAAAATTTCCCCATTCTTGTACATAGTTTACATTCACTTTAACCTATTTCAGCGCTCTTTGTGAGTAAACCAATACACTTGTCCTGGGTTCCCATCGCCACATTACTCCACGCTAATGTATGGGACACTTTGTTGGGCGGGAGTTAGTGTTATTGTGGGGAAAAAAGGTCATGCTATAGCAGGTACGTTTAAATATTCAAGAGGGCATTTTCACAGCTAAAGTGAGTCAATATGCTATTGATTATGCATTAAGGTTTAATACATGTTATTTATTATGTAGAAATGACCCGTGCATTTTATTCGTGTACATGTCCGAATTATTCAAACACGAACACCGGCACTAAATACAAATACATTTAATTTTCAATCATTTTTTTGTTAAATCTATTCATGTGACGAGAATTATTTCGCAATCACAGTTTATGCAATTCATCCACACACTTTATTAACTTTAGCTATATATCGAAACATTGACTCGTAGTTTAAGGGAGGAAAAAAGATTACGAATATTTGAGAATATAGTTGTTAGGAAAAATTTTGGTCCAAAAAGAGACGGACAGATGAATGGAGAATACTTCATAATAGTGAGTTACATGATATGTATAGGAAGCCAAATATAATAAGAACAGTTAAGTCTAGTAGGCTGCGATGGACAGGACATGTGGCACGTATGGGTGATGAAAGAGGTGCATGGAAGCTTCTGGTAGAAAACCCAGAGGGAAAACGACCAGTTAGCACACCAAGAATGAGGTGGGAGAATAATATTATCCATGATGAGAGAAGTAGATTATATAGATCATTGGAAAACACCTTAGGATAGAGATGTATGGAGAGCTTATGGCCGCGCGGCCATGAACCTACGGGTTCGATAGAGCCAGCGAGTTAGTTAGTTAGTTATTTATAACGTACATCATAAGAGTAAATAAAGATAATTCTTCACAAAGTCGAATACAGAGAATACCTTTCTCTGCTACACAAACCCATCGACCCCGGCCCGGTTTGTACCCGACCCTCAGGACTGGTGCAAGATACATAACCACTATACTGCAGCCACTGATCCTCCGGCTCTGACGTTTCCACGACAGTTGTTGCCGATATGGATATTCAGTGGGAGTGGCCGCTTTATGTATGCGCTTTGCAGACATACAGCTGACAACATCTCAGCAATTCCAAACCTTACTAGCGCGCTACAGCTAAGTCAAGAGCAGTGATTGGTTGTGGCAGACATCTACTCCCACACAACCATATCCTTATTGGCAGTAGAGGGCGAATTCTCCCTTTACCCGTCGTATAACCTAAACTTCAGAGCCAAAGATATGTCGATTCACTTGAAATTTTTGTGCATACAGGTTTTTTAGATACGGTGAGTGTTTAGCCACTATCTGTTATGTTCTAAAACCAATAAGTGTAGGAGTTCACATGAAACTTTTTTAATCCTCGAGCGGTCGCGATTTTCAATGTTTCACAAAGAAACTAAGCGTATATCCTATTAAATCAACCGAGGTAGGTATTATACGATTGGCTGCGCATGTAAGAAGAAAGGAAGAGTCAGAAATATTTAAAAGGATATGGTCCAATCAACCAGAAGTTAGAAGAAAAATAGGAAGACCGAAACTACGATGGAAGGATGAGGTGGATGGGGATGCTAGAGAGTTCAGATTGAGAAATTGGTGGACAGAGGCACAGATCCGAGTTAATTGGAGAAGGCTCCTTGAGAAGGTCAGGACTCAAGAAAGAGCTGTTGCGACAGTGAAGATGATGAGGTAGGTATTAAAAAAAATCAGCGAAATCCGACCATCAGAAGTTACCCGAAATTCGAAACTAAAAGCTGACTCTAGTGACCGCTATACTCGGTTCGTTCGTCGCAGTGTACACAATACAGTTTATATAAATCTTGTGGCCAGTTTCACCAACAGAGGTAACTGCACTACACCAGTTTTACCCATGTACCGGGCTTCCAATATAAACCCGGGCCGGCCTCACGGGGTTTCACCCGTCAGGTAGCGCTCTCTCCTCGTACGCATTTCACTCTGCCAGCCGCTCGTCCTTGAACTAGTCAGTTTACTATCGTTCGACAAGATGAGACGTCAGCTGACATTAGAGCAGCGCATTTATGTGTGTAAATGTTGTTATATACGAATCAGCTCGTCGCGTTCGCGAGGAATTTATTCGGAACTTTCCTGGAGAATTACCTCCTTCCAGATCGGCAATCCACGATCTTGTGACTAAATTTGAGACCACTGGTTCAGTACAAAATAAGAAACACTCGCTCCCCAGATCTAACAGTGTGTGATTTTTATTTGTGGGGTAGCCTGAAAGACAAAGTGTACAAAACAAATCCGCACACATTGGAAGAACTGAAGAACAACATAAGAAATGAAATCAGAAACTTGAAACTACAGCGTGTCAATCTAAATGTGTTTACTCGGTATAGTACCTGTTTAACTGCGGGAGGACAACATTTCCAGCATTTTCTATTAGTCGTTCAAAATATCTCTGCAGGCGGAAGAATTGCGAAGCTTTCTTTGTTGCTACACGTGACGTCATCTAAGGCAGTGTTCACTGTCAGCGTCCCACGTCCCGTCCCCCTCTGCACTCTTGATAGCAGCGTCACGTGGTCTATTCCTGCATAAACACGACTGTAGTGCCCTCCGTCAACAACTGCGCTTACTCCGTCAACAACTGCGCTTACTCCTTGAACGGGTAATATAAGGTATGAAACAGTTCAAGGACGGGTGGCAGGCAAGGTGAATTGCGGGAGGAAGAGACAGCACTGCGTGCCGGGTGAAACTCCGTAAGGCCGGTCCGGTTTTATATTGGAAACCCGTTATAATGCATAGCTTAAACTGGCGTAATACAGTTACCTGTCTAGGTGAAACTGGCCCTTAATATTCTAGTTGCATATTCAACTGAAAATAAAAACACAATATATTTAGGCTTACTAGTGTACGTCGGGATTAGCTAGTTGCGAAGATACCTTACAACATGTAACGAGAAAAAATGTTTTGAAGTCCCATTAATACACCAAGCGCATGCGCAATAGACGGCGGTTTACATCATGTAATCACAGGATGCAGCCAAGATACGGTATTTGAATTCGCGTTTCAACGAACCTAAAAGCTAACTTAACGCAATTTAAATACTCTAATCTGTGAAAGACCAAACTAAAAGCTAACATAACGCAATGGAAGTACATTAGCCTGTGAAAGAATACACGCTGATTTATGTAAGTTAATTAGTACAGATTCTATGTTGGTTGCACTGAAGCACAGAATATTCGTTAAAATGAATGTAACTGTCGCGTCTTCATTAGTTCAATATCGTGAAAAAATATATTCAAATTATCGTTAAAAAACATGTAAAAATGGTGGAAAATAATTTTGAAAATGTAACCCTAAGAATAAAATTTGTCAGGAATTTATGAAGTCGTCACAGGTTGTAGAGTTTAGCCGCTAGTTGTATACAGGGTGTAACGGGACCTCACTGACAAAATTATAGGGATGATAGGCCAGGTAGAGAGGATCACTTTTTGTGAAGGAACATATAGTCGCAAACACGTCGTTTATGAGTTATGCGCAGATGAAGGTGTTCACCGGTAAGGGTCGGAATTGAATACAAACAATTGAACACGTGTCATTTTATTGAGAATATATGTTTTTACAATAAGTGTTCAAACAGTAAGTGTTTGACGTCAAAAAGAATCCTGCCGTGCTCGGCCGTGCTGGCCGATCTTTGCTGCGGCGATAACAAACATGCACAGGGTCGACTGTTTAAGCACTCATTGTAAAAACGTCGTGTTTGCGATTATATGTTCCTTCACAAAAAAAATATCCTCACTGCATGGCCTATCATCCCTATAATTTTGTTGATGAGGTCCTGTTACTCCCTGTATATATAAGAATGGATTGAAAAGAGTTAAGTTTAAGAAAAGGCTTATGGGCTGTGAGTAGTTATTGAATTTGGAAGGGACTGTACACTATGGCAGTACTGTGTCACGCCTCATAATAAATTACTTGTAGAAATGGTTGCGTTATAAACATGTTTTCAAATGGCTGTAGGACGGAAACGGTAAGTTTCCGGACATGGTTTCCAATTCTAATTTTATCAACTCAATCCCCTCTACAAGTCCTACAAGTTTTTAAGGGGATTTTTAGAGCACCCTGTATAAACAAGAATGGATTAGAGTTAAGTTTAAGAAAGGCATTATCTTAAGGTCTATGAGTAGCTATTGAATTTTGGAAGAGACTGTACACTATGGTATCTCATAATAAATTACTTGTAGAAGTGGTCGCGTTAATAACATTTTTCAAACGGCTGTAGCACGGAGACGGTAAGTTTCCGGACATGGTCTCCCTTCTTATTCTTCTTGTAAGCCCATGTTTTCCCTTAACAAATATTTAGGCGCTCTCCCCCTACAGGGAAGAATTTGAACCATACTAATTTAGTTACTTGTTTTCGTATAGATGTCATTTGAGTGGTCCGTGGTCAGCGTTCCGCCTCATACTGACATCTAGGAAACCAAGGTAGTACTAGGACGGGAAAATTCGGTAAATTTTGTTTAGATGCCTTTTCATTCAGGCTTAAGGATCTTTTACGACCCTAAAAATCTTCAGACTCGGGACCCACGGCTTAAAGTCCCTCCCGGAGGACTTGCTCCTTAGATTTTTCCATCCTAAAAAATCCGTCGACCCCGGCCGGGTTTGAACCCGCGACTCTCGGGACCAGAGGCAAGGAGCACAACCACTAGTCCACCGCAGCCGATGTACATGATTTCCAATTCTAAATATTATCAACTCAGAGACTGCTGAAATGAAGATGTTGAGAGCAATAGCAGGATACCAAAGAACCGATAAAAAGAAAAACAAAGATATAAGAACAGAACTTAATATATTTAATATCTGTGAAAGAATCAAAATGCTTATCTTCAGCACGTATTACGAATGAATTAACAGCGCATACCAAGAAGAATGTATAATTATAAACCAAAAGGGAGAAGAATGTTGGGAAGACCATTGAAGAGATGGAAGGACCAATTCGACCTATAATGAGATCGGAGCAGGTCATTGGGCTTAATCCTTGTTGTTCATGATGATGATGATCAACTCAGTCCCCAGTACAAGTCCTAGAAGATTGTATGGGAAATTTTAGCGCATCCTCTGTAAGTAAGAATGGATTGAAAAGAGTTAAGTTTAAGACTTTATGGTCTATGAGTAGCTATTGAATTTTGGAAGGGACTGTACACTATGGTAGTCAATATGATGAACATAGTTGACCATCACATTCTGGCTGTAACTGCAGGCGAGAGAGCGCTTCCGGTGTGTAATTAGGGGAAGTCCAGCGATGTTTACACACATATACATATACCGCATCCAGCGCCAATAATAACAGATGCGGCCAGTTAGTTATCTATAATCGATTATTGACAGATGGTTGTGTACATATTATTATTGTTTATAGTATCACGTCAATAATCAATCGATTCTAACTTGCTAAATGGCCACAGAGAGGCGCTGCCCTCAAGGCAATATGTGCATAACCCTTCCCCTAGTCATCATTACGATATAACTGACTTCAATAGCTTATTACACCGGCAAGATGCGTAAATCGTATCTCCAATATCCAAATGCCGAAATGTATTCGCCCAATGGATATTCGATCACCTTAATATTCTCATGAGATATAACAATCAGTTACACCTAGTATTTGGTATGAATTTTATATAGTGGAGAAGCACTATCTCCTCTACTATTTAATTTTGTACTAGAGCATGCCATCAAATCTTTAGAGGATGAATAAGGCAGGCGAATGGAAATACAATAAAACGTGTTTAATCCGGAACGTGAACAATGCGAAAATTTGTTCAATGTGAACAAATTTATTAGTCCCGGCGAAATAATAGTAATATTACGTGTACTTATTTTGTATAAAACGGAATCTGTCCATTGCGGAAACAGAAGGATATATCTACACAATTCATGAAAAAAATGTTTATAAGGCGGAAAGACAGAGAGAAATAAATTAGTCTCCACTTCACTGAATTCCCATTAGGCGAAATAATAATAAGGGACGATTTCTGCCGCCGGGTGAAGTATTTTCTATCTATATCTGAAATTTTCTTTTGGCCTCACTGCACACCCGTTGTGCGAAATACAGGTTCTTTTAACAAATATTTGGCGTGTGACATGTCTTACAAATAATCAGTTTAAGATCCGAGACCGATTATGTACGTATCTATCACAGGTACCGTTCTGAATTTCCGGAATAAAGATGGCTAAATCGTATGTATCATTGTCATTAATCGAAAAAGTGAAAGTGGTTGCAGATATAGAAAAACAAATTCCCAGTACGCGAAATAATCACTAAATTAAAATGTGGAAAAACCCAAGTTTATGATATTTTTAAACATAAAGAAAGGTAATTAATGAAAAAAGACATATACGGTACTCTATAATCTAAGAATGGTTATTTTTTGTTTTTTTTTATAACGCGGAATTTTGTCTAATGTAGACAAAAGTTCGACAGTGTCAGTATGTTAGTTTAGTTTACTAACTAACTCACTGGCACTATCGAACCCGTAGGTTCATGCCCGCGCGGACATAAGCTCTCCATACAGCCCTATCCTGAGCTAATGCTTTCCAATCATTCCACGTATAATCTACTCCCTTCAAATCATAGTGTTATTCTCCCACCTCATTATTGGTCTACCAACTGGGCGTTTTCTCTCTGGTTTTCCAACAAGAAGCTTCCATGCACGTATTTCGTTCCCCATTCGTGCCACATGTCCTACCCATCAGTTTAGTTTACTACATAACTTATTATATTTTTGTGTAAGAATTACAAATTGCTCCCTTGAAACGCAGAGGGCCTGGGTTCGATTCCCGGTCGGGACAAGTTTCCTGGGTGGGTTTTTCCTCACCTGTAAGGCAAATATCAGGAAACGTTAAGGCCCAAACGGTCTCCGAACACCATCTGACCATCATTAACATATTTGCCTCACTAGATTACATTTAATTTAGGGCCTCTCCTGGCGCATAATTTCCGTCATCGTCACTTTTCATATCATCAGGTCAGCGTAACTCGCCTTCCAGGTGCCCCAACCTCAGAAGTGTCTGAAGAGAATAGCAGAAATGCCACGATGACAAACTGGTGGCATTTATTAAGAAATACAAATTAAAATAAACTAAAAAATAACAATTTTGATCATTTCTCTTTTGGCAGATCATACATTTGTAAAATGTCACAACTATTTTTAGTCATGACGAGACTTAGGAGACGAAATTAAATTACATTTCTTTTGTGTTACGTTTAACACAGAAAACTATTTCAGTGGCATTTGGTCGGCACAAAAGAAAATTATGTAAAACTGTTATAACGCGATCGTAAAGAAACAAAAGAATTCTCGTGCTTGAAATACCAGAGTACCAACTCACTGCGACCTAATTCATTTAAGTGATTCAAGTGTCAAACTGCCAACTTGGCAACCTATCTACTTTCTCTATGCTTGGCTACAGTTAGCTATTTTAATTCGTTTGGCATATTGTTTGGCTTAAAAGATAATTATGTAGAATTCTAATCTGTTCATCTCTAAGATAATTTTAAGCATTTAATCACAAGCAATACGCTGTGACTTAAGATTAATCCAAGATTAACTCCAGGTTCTCTTAATCCGGATTATGCAAGTGGGCGAAATTATGTTTGGCGCATGACAAAACAAAATAAATTAAGTAGGCTATATTATCAATCTTCTAAGAGAAACATGTTAATTATTTTTGCTGTCGCAGATGGGACATTTTGGCTTCCTGTACACAAAAACAAATGATGGTATGAAACATTTATTAAACAATAACTCGTCCAAGTTAGAAAAATGGAAGCGACGAATCCTCCGGGAGCCGTGGTCCCGAGTCTGTCTCCTTATTTACGGCTGGTTTTGACTGGATACATTCATCATGTTTTGATACTGGAATATGAAATGGGGCTACTTAAACACATAGAGGAATACAATTATTAAGGCAGTAAAAAATAACGGACCCCTCCATGGTATCTTTACCTTATCGTGATGGAATGGCTTGCATGCTTAAATGATCCTGAGAGCTATGCCGGCGGTAGCATTGCTGCCGATAGGGTTACCCATGCCGGACCGGTTGAAGGTGATAAGCCAGACGAAAAAAAGTACCTTAATCGAAAGAGTAACGATCTTTCACCGTAAAAATAGAACCGTCAAGAAATCTGGACATGGGTTCAACTGGGGTAAAATTTTCCGGAGGTCAAATAGTCCCCCATTCGATTCTCCGGGCGGGGACTACTTCAGGGAACCCATGCCAAAGGAGAAGACTACATAACAATGAACTACATGGTCTTTATAGGAAGCCAGATATAATAAGAACAGCTAAGTCTCGTAGACTGCGATGGGCAGGACATGTTGCACGTATGGGGAATGGAAGACCTGCATGGAAGCTTCTTGTAGGAAAGCCAGAGGGAAAACGCCCAGTTGGTAGACCAAGAATGAGGTGGGAGAATAACATCAACTATGATTTGAGGGAAGTAGATTATACAGGGAATGATTGGAAAGTATTAGCTCAGGATAAGGATGTATGGAGAGCTTATATCCGTGCGGCCATGAACCTACGGGTTCGATATTGCCAGTGAGTAAGTAAGTAAGTAAGTAAAAATAACGGAAGATGGGAAGCAGGAAAAGGAAATAACATCACAGGAAAATATGTAATATCTGCCCTGAATGGAATACTATGGGACAAACATATAAAAAAGAAACTAAAATTAAAATTTGTAAAACAATATAGCCTAGTCAGAAATATTACGACTAATGGTTCAGAAGTTTGGACTATAAATTATCAGATGAAAAGAAAATTATTGGTAGCAGAAATGGACTATTGGAGAAGATCGGCTAGGATAGCAAGGAGAGAGCAAATTATAAATGAAGTTATAAAAGAGATCATGAATGTAGAAAACTCAATAGAATGTATCCAAGAAAAGCAACTAAAATGGTACGGGAATGTTAGGCGAATGGAGGATGAAAGATTGCCAAAAAAATGAATAAATAAATAGTGGAACGGACACCATCAGGAACGAGAAGGAAATGACCAAATCTCACGTGGGTCCACGCGATTAGAGAATCTTTGAAGGACTGAGATATGGAGGAACAAATGTGTTATAATAGCAAACGAATGCAGAAAAATTATAAAGCGAAATTGAAGACAAATCATTGGTGCAGGAAAAAAACCGTATATATATATATATATATATATATATATATATATATATATATATATATATATAAATAAGGAAATTCCTGTCCTCCGGTCAGCGTTTTGACAACGACGAGGGTTTGAAGACGACTGCCACACACTGGCTCCATTCACAGGCGGCAAACTTCTACGAACAAGGAATGCAAAAGTTGATCCCACGATATGACAAGTGTCAAAATTCAGGTGATACCTTTTTCTTCTTCTTCTTCTTGTAAGCCCATGTTTCCCTTAACAGAGATTTAGACGATCTCCTCCTACAGGGAAGAATTTTAACCATACTTATTTAGTTACACTTGTTTTCGTATAGATGTCATTCTGAGTGGTCCGTTGTCAGCGTTCCGCCTCATGCTGACATCTAGGAAACCAAGGTAGTACTAGGACGGAGAAATTCGGTAAATTTTGCTTAGAGGCCTATTCATTCAGGCTTAAGGATCTTTTACGAGCCTGAAAATCTTCAACTCGGGACCATCGGCTTGAAGTCCCTCCCGGAGGACTTGCTCCTTCGATTTTTCCATCCTAAAAAATCCATCGACCCCAGCCGGGTTTGAACCCGCGACACTCGGGACCAGAGGCAAGGAGCATAACCATAAGTCCTCCGCGGCCGATATTGGTGGTACCTATGTTGAAAAATAGCTGAAGCGTTACTGTACCTGGTGCCAATAATTTTTTTTTCAGGTAACTATGTTTTCTTTATTAAAAAGAATTGGGAAACTTACTTCTGAATGAGCCTCGTATAACACAACACTTTATGAGGTAAGATAATTCCGGATTCACATTATTTATTAAGCAAAATCTGATAGTGTTAGGCTTACTTCCTATTGTCTTCTTGTTCTTCTTCATCTAACCAAGTATTAGGCATATAGGCCTGTTACGATCTCACTGATCACTAGAGTCCGGATGTTAGGCACTTAAAAATTCAAAATAGGCAGGCAAAAAGGCACTAAAAATCATTAATATAGGCATTAAAAAATCAAAATAGGAAGGACTAAGATGGAATAATGTTTTATTCTCATAACTCTTCAAAAAATTGCTCCATTAATATTAATTTCATAATCAATCAAGTTTAATGGGTTTATTGTTTTAATTAGTTCTGCAATTATATTGGCTTCTAACCGAACTGCTAGAGTTCCGGGTCGAATTATGTTTCTAATCGTTCTTGCAAATATGGACTACAACGTAAATTTTTATAACCTTACGTTAAAACAAAATAGCCAGTACTTGTTATTTCGCCTAACGCGAGTGCATTTAGGTGGAAACCATCTACCTGCGAGGTTATTGTAAATTGTTAATGGGAAGCAAGTTTATTGTCTCCTGATAATGAATAGGGAATTGGAAAGTATTAAATAATAGTAGAAGTACAGGAATTAAAATAAATGTAAGTAATATCAGTTTGGTGGATAAGTTGAATATTTCATTTGAGGCTAATCTTGCTGGGGCTTCGAAGTATTCAAAAGCTTGAAGGGCTGTAAATTGTAGACCTAAAATAACTGTTAGGATCTTATTTCCACTCTTATCCTAAAATATTCTAAGAGAATTTATAAAAATAACACTTGAAAATTTCTATGCAATGACATCCTGACATGAATCTGTCCATTTTAATTGATTTCATTGAAGTACTAAGTTAATTTTGAGAAAATATGGCAAATAGGCATTTATAGGCATTGTAAGCTGAAATAGGTATTTATAGGCAAACTAACTTCATAGAAAACAACTCTAAGGTCGTAGGTATTAACTTATATGAAGTCACTTTTACAATATCTAAATAAATGACAACAGGCATTTTCCCTAACATCCGGTCTCTACTGATCACTGTAACCAGCGTTTCCGTGGACGACCCAGAGATCTCTTTCTTGTTGGAAACTCTACCTGAACTAATTCTAAACGTAGTTCCTTCGATGTATTATGTAATTTGTTAAAAAGCGTAAATAAATTAGCCTTGATAAGAAACTAACGCTAGGGAGCTCCCATGTCCTCACGCGAGATGTATAAAGGATATACACACATATATTCTGCTCGAAACTGATACAATGGTGAAATTTAGAATTTTAAAATATCCATGAATATAACTGTACCGTAATGGGAAATATGGAATGGGGAAAGAGATTTTTTTGTTAAATGTATATAAAATGTATTGAATACATGGTCCATTTATTTGGATGTGTTCGCTTCTATGTGATTTAAAATAGGATTTGATATGTTATTCACGAATGTATGAAATTAAATACAAACTTGATTGTATCACAAACAGATGAAGTGTGTTTTTACATTGGGGAGGGAGATCGAGGGGGTAGAGAATGCTGATTGAAAAATTAGCTACGTTTTCGAAAAATAAACATTGTGCTAAAAAATAACATCTCTTGCAACATAAACACTGCATCATATTGGGTTAAAAAATTACAAACTGCCATCGGTTATATTATATCAAATGTTATGATTTTTTTAACACAATTATTTAGTTGGAAATTATGAAAAGCTTAAAGATACAGATAATATTTATATGATAACAGAATTCTCTATACTTTTTATTATTTTCAAATATTAAATTGTTTTTCCAACATAATGTAGTTTTTTAATCAATTCTTATTTATAGGCACTCTAAAATTTCAGATAATAGAATCTAGCATCTAGAATCCAATAGGTTGTAATGAATGACTGTGAAATACTATTGCCCTGTAATTTATATTTGTAGATTATTTTGAATAATTTTAATTCTAATTACACTGGTAAACATGATTTTTGTCTCATGAGTACCAATAGCTGTATTTCATGCAGTTTTTTGTCGTGTTTTCAAATATGTATTCGGAATTTCTCCATCGCCACAGTTCTTTTCATTTCAATTTCAATTAATGGATTTAAATAATTATTTTTAATACGTTTTTTTTTCATCCATTTGTCCACTGTAAAATAAAACCAAATGAGCTAACTCAGGAGATTTCAGCTATGGAAAAGAGATACCAAGGCAAATGTAATCCTAATATGCTGGCTGATTATTGTTGGGCCATGAAGAGGGATGCTCCACAGGCGAAATTATAGAAGAAAATCGTAATTTCTTACATTCTAGGTGAGTCCGAATGTTAAAAAACAAAGTAAAGAATGATTTAATAACAAACTAACTTCTACACCTCGCTGATAGTATTCTTTTAACAATTAATAAATTTAATTATTTATGAAAATAATATTAAGATTAACGAATATTTTACTTTGTTTTCTTTTAAATATTGTATATTTGTAAAATTAGTTTTCTGCATCTCATTATTTTTCTTTGTTTTTTTATATACATTAGACAGGGACAATTTAATATGTCTTGCTTGTACACATTTTATTATTAGTTTTAATCTTAATTTTGTGGCAAGAAGTAATAGACTCGTGAGTATTAAAACGTACCATCAATAGTAATAACTGGAAGGTGCACAAACGTGCACACGAGTCTATTACCAACATAGAAACCTAAACGAATGGTACCTACCCTTCTAAGCTATAATGAATAACGTATACACTCGGAGAGGGGATGGCGACTTATGGGAGGAGTCATCGCCCTTATAAGGCAAGGACGCGTGTGAAAACACTTTCACGCTCCTACGTTCTGCAATAGTCAAGTTCGTCAGTAACCGTTCGCGAAGGTGATATTAAAAAACACGCGGAAGTAATTCATCAACTCCACTCCGAGATAGTAAAATATCAAACATTGTAAATACCGTTGTACACACAAAATTGTACAATAAATTGAAATAAAATGTGTAT
The DNA here is from genome assembly GCA_030220185.1 of Diploptera punctata. NCBI lineage: Eukaryota > Metazoa > Arthropoda > Insecta > Blattodea > Blaberidae > Diploptera > Diploptera punctata. The sequence goes on from JASPKZ010010522.1 coordinate 29,765, forward strand.
AATATAAACATCCATGAGTGATCATATTCTACCCTGAGCGAACCGGCACAATTTTAACTAACATTAACTGGTTGCTTTATAGATCGTAAAATAATTATATATATATATATATATATATATATATATATATATTATTTGATCAAATTGTAATTAGTACTTAATATTAGAGTTAATTGAGATTGTTATATTCTGATGTAACATATGTTTGTCCTGGTGAGTGGAAGAGAAGGTCATATGGCCTTAACTCCACCAGGCTAAATAAATAAATCTAATAAATCTAAAAAATCTAGTTACGAATGTAGAGAATATTTACGTGTTTGAAATTATAAATTCCTGTCTCTTGGAAACCTTGCGTGATGGAGAAAAACATATATTTGAATTCAGGAGAAAAAATACTATCAGAATCACATATTGTTTTCTTTCTGAGACAAAAAAAAAAGGTCTCTTTTTTGTTTACTTCGTGACTAGTGAATTTGTCGATGATTTGGGAATCACTCGAGGCATTACTTATGATAAATATTAGGCATTGTGAGGCATTGTTGGGACGATTTTTGATAAAAAAATATATAAATGTCAAATTAGGAACCTTAATGATATGGTGAATCGTGGATTTGTCGTTCTGAATGTAAACCGAATTCAGTTAGACATTAAAGTTGATTTACTGACTACCCCCTAACATGTGTAGAGCACTTAAAAGGTTGAAGCCATTTCTACCGACTTCTTTTTTAACGACTTTTTAAAACTTTTACTACTGTAATGGTTTTAATTGTTATTTCTATCCGTGGGTGGTCTGCTCAAACACAAAACTGGTCCTTGTGCTGAGAATTTCGAAGAAAAACACATCCATCGTGTCTGTTTCATTTGATTACGATTTGTTCCCGGGAAATAAACCCAGCAATTCGTTGATATTAATAGTGCTATTAACTAATTAAGACAACAACTACTACTACTACTACTACTATACATAGAGGATAATCACCTTCAGCCAACTGAACAGTTTTTATCAGCGATACCCAGTTCACAAAGAACTGTCCGAATATTACTGACTAATCTGACAACTGATCTATCTGACAGACTACAGCGTGCTCATAACGCGTGCATTCGATTTATATTCAATCTCCGTCGTTATGACCACGTGTCTCCTTCATTTCAGGCCTTATCATGGCTACGCCTAAATGACAGAAGAACTTTACATTCACATACCTTACTATTCCAAATTCTGCACACATATTTACCAACTTATTTAACAACACGTTTTCAAAACTTATCGGCTCATCACAATTTAGGAACAAGATCACAATACTCTTCTTTACTTTTGATACCACAACACAGGACCTGTCTGTACTCTGAATCTTACACAATATCTATGGCTAGAGCATGCAACTCACTTCCCAGTCATGTCAGGGACTGTCAATCGCTATCATTATTTAAATCCAAATTAACTGATATCTTAAGTTCCACACAATGAAAACGTTAACAGCATAACAACTATATAGAGCATTCCATTAATAATCATCTAGGAAGCTACTTACTTTATTTTATATCATCTTAATTTTATTATATTCTATGTTTATGTTAGTATTAGCTAGTATTAGATTACATCATCATTGTATTTTGTTTAGTCTGCATTTTAATAATATCTTAAAATTGTAATATGTACGTAATTTTTGTATAATTTTACTATTCGCTGGTTGAGTGGAAGAGAAGGCCTTATGGCCTTAACTCTGCCAGCTAAAATAAATTATTATTATTATTATTTAATACTAGTTAATACCCGGCGTGCGTTGCTTAGCCTAAATAAATGAAATGCAGTTTTATGTCTAGCTGAATAAATAAAAAAATTATAAATTTATATCGTAATTATTTTTAGATACCCCGTGCTGATTACGCGGCGTTGCCCGGGAATCTAGTCATCCTAGTCTAGTTATTATGAGTTATTCATAAAAGATAGAGATTTGCTGTCGCGGACATTTTTGTATATATTTTTGAGATATTCAATTCAATGCACATTCATTTTGGCGTATATGTTATGGTATAGGCAGCGTAAGGCATTTAATCGTCCAAAAACTTAAGAAAAACACGTTTTTCTCTATAAAGGGTGATTTATAAGGGTGAAGGGGTTAAGTATTACAACTTTGTTCTTCTTCTTCCTCTTCTACTACAAGGTTTAGGCTATGCAGCCTGTTCCGGCGAAGTTAAAAGTGGAGTCCATCTTCTATGTAGTCGGCCAACATCTTTTGTTCCTCTGGGATTATACAGGAAGGTTCTTTTTGGTATTCTTTCATTGTTCATTCTCATTAAATGTTCTGTCCATTTCTTATTATTTTCGCTGATTTTATCTTCAATTTTATATATATTTAATTCTTCTCGTATAGTTTCATTCCTTATTCTATCCGCTCTTGATACTCCGTATAATGCCTGTTTAACTGCGGGAGGACAACATTTCCAGCATTTTCTATAAGGTAAGAAACAGTTCAAGGACGGGTGGCAGGCAGGGTGAATTGCGGGAGGAAGAGACAGCACTGCGTGCCGGGTGGAACTCCGTAAGGCCGGTCCGGTTTTATATTGGAAGCCCGTTATAATTTAAGTTTCGTATCTTTCCTTGTTTTCCGACCTAAGTTTCTTTTTATGGTTCCACAAATAGCCTGAAATAACTTTGTTATAGCGTGAAATATTCCCGGGAATCTCCTGAACATTTTGCAAAAAGCCCCATCACAATGGGATGAATGGTGTAGTAATGCATACAGGACAAACGAACATACATACATACACATATTCGTTTTTATATAGATATATCTAGACTCTGAAGAAGATACAGTGTACTGAAACAGTTGTTACGAATGTTGAATAAAATAAATATTTATGAAAATCATATAAAACTTCTTCTTCTTCTTCTTTACGGTTTAGGCTTATTTACTAGCCTGTTCCGGCTGCAATTTGCTGCTGTTTCCATATTTTCTTTGGTCTTCCCAAACTTCTTCTTCCTCGTGCTGAATAGTCGTATGCTGCTTTTGGTATTCTGTTCTCAGTCATCCTTGTCCAGTGTTCTTTCCAGTTTATTCTGTATTTCACTATTGTTGTGTTTAATTCCTCTACTTTTAGTTGTCTTATTTCTGTGTTATTATTTTTGTCAGTTCTTTGATATCCTGCTATTCGTCTGAGGAATTTCATTTCAGCAGCTTGTATTCTGGCAAATTGTTCAGTTGCCATTGCCCATGTTTCGGATCCTTAAGTAATAATAGGCACCGCCATTGTCTTGTATAATTTCATTATAGAGTCTTTCTTGGCTGTATTTTTCAAAGTTCTTTTAGTCATATAAAACTCTGATAGGTTTATTCAGCAAATAAAAAATAAATTCTGATGATCTTGAAGAAGATTTTCGGGCTGTAGGCCGTGGTCGTGAGGCTTGTAGTTCCCCGACGTTTCGCCAGAGACCTCAAGACAACCCTTGAGGATGCCAGACGCAGTCTCTGGCGAAACGTCGAGGAACTACAAGCCTCACGACCACGGCCTTACAGCCCGAAAATCTTCTTCAAGATCACCATAGCAACCCCGGCCGTGAAAGTCTACGTGAATAGAAAAAATAAATTGTTCGCCCCCCCCCTTTTTTATTTATGTATGTGGCATGGTGACATAGAATCCTCGTCCAATTTAAAATAATTGTAATAAAACGAATGAGATGACCCAGCAATGTGTTTAGTAACGAGAGAGAGAGAGAGAGAGAGAGAGAGAGAGAGAGAGAGAGAGAGAGAGAGAGAGAGAGGAGATGTATTGAAGTGGTTGTGAACATGTAAATCATATCTTAGTCACAAGGGTGTCATTTAGTGACAGTGAGAAGGGCAAGAGGGAGGGGTGAAGCCTCAATAATGGACCGACATTTGTCCAAATTAAGTTGATTAATTACAGACTGAGAGACCTCTAATAGGCTACTTCCGTCTCCGGATATCGCACACGCTCCCAGTAAAGTGTTTGTAGCGTCACTAGTATAACCATCTGGACATCAAACACGCAATAATTACACACTCTACTGTTATTTCCTTTTGTTTACGTGTCGCCCAGTTCACAATATCATAACGCCTAACGAATAATCCCGAATATTCCGTGAATTTTATTTTAACTCGACGTTTCATACAGTGGAGGAAATTGGTATAAAGGCGCTAGTTATAAGTGTGAACACAAGCTTATTTACTCTATCTTTGGCATTTTTTTATCTTAACTTAGGAGGTGATTGAGTATAAAACACACAAATAATGTCAAAATTAATTATCCATTTCCGTCTAAAAAAGTACATGAAAACTGAAACCACTCTCACATATGGGTAGAAATTAGTATAAAGGCACTTACTGTATTTCACAGATTAAACAAAAATGACTGAGCACAAAGTTTACAACAAAATTCTAAAATTTAGTTAAACCTCCATTGTTGTTAATTACTTGGAAGATTCTCTTTGGCATTGACTTGACGAGAGTGTTTAATTCTTCCACTGAGATTGAAGCCCACTCTTCCCGAATAACATTTTTCTGCTCAGTCACTGTCCCAAACTGCCGTCCATTGCGATACACACGCCTTGCCAGGATCCCCCATAAGTTCTCAATCGGGTTTAAATCAGGATTTCTGACTGGCCACGTCAAAAGTGGTATTTCTTTCTTCCTGAACCACTCCTTTGATTTAGCAGACACGTGAATGGAAGCATTATCTTGCTGAAAAATTAGATCTTCGCCAAATACCTCATACATTCGTATCAATTCGGACTCCAAAAGCTCCTCAGTGTAGGACTCAGAATTCATCTTGGTGCGTATCCATGCTATTTTTTATCTTCCTTTAAAGCAGAATGCTGCCCAAATCATAACCCCTCCACCACCTGAGTTTCTACTTATTCAGAATTCATCTTGGTGCGTATCCATGCTATTTTGGATCTTCCTTTAAAGTAGAATGCTGCCCAAATCATAACGCCTCCACCACCTGAGTTTCTACTTATTCAGAATTCATCTTGGTGCGTATCCATGCTATTTTGGATCTTCCTTTAAAGTAGAATGCTGCCCAAATCATAACGCCTCCACCACCTGAGTTTCTACTTATTCAGAATTCATCTTGGTGCGTATCCATGCTATTTTGGATCTTCCTTTAAAGTAGAATGCTGCCCAAATCATAACGCCTCCACCACCTGAGTTTCTACTTATTCAGAATTCATGTTGGTGCGTATCCATGCTATTTTGGATCTTCCTTTAAAGTAGAATGCTGCCCAAATCATAACGCCTCCACCACCTGAGTTTCTACTTATTCAGAATTCATCTTGGTGCGTATCCATGCTATTTTGGATCTTCCTTTAAAGTAGAATGCTGCCCAAATCATAACGCCTCCACCACCTGAGTTTCTACTTATTCAGAATTCATGTTGGTGCGTATCCATGCTATTTTGGATCTTCCTTTAAAGTAGAATGCTGCCCAAATCATAACGCCTCCACCACCTGAGTTTCTACTTATTCAGAATTCATCTTGGTGCGTATCCATGCTATTTTGGTTCTTCCTTTAAAGTAGAATGCTGCCCAAATCATAACGCCTCCACCACCTGAGTTTCTACTTATTCAGAATTCATCTTGGTGCGTATCCATGCTATTTTGGATCTTCCTTTAAAGTAGAATGCTGCCCAAATCATAACGCCTCCATCACCTGAGTTTCTACTTATTCAGAATTCATCTTGGTGCGTATCCATGCTATTTTGGTTCTTCCTTCAAAGTAGAATGCTGCCCAAATCATAACGCCTCCACCACCTGAGTTTCTACTTATTCAGAATTCATCTTGGTGGCGTATCCATGCTATTTTGGATCTTCCTTTAAAGTAGAATGCTGCCCAAATCATAACGCCTCCATCACCTGAGTTTCTACTTATTCAGAATTCATCTTGGTGGGTATCCATGCTATTTTGGATCTTCCTTTAAAGTAGAATGCTGCCCAAATCATAACGCCTCCACCACCTGAGTTTCTACTTATTCAGAATTCATCTTGGTGCGTATCCATGCTATTTTGGTTCTTCCTTTAAAGTAGAATGCTGCCCAAATCATAACGCCTCCACCACCTGAGTTTCTACTTATTCAGAATTCATCTTGGTGCGTATCTATGCTATTTGGATCTTCCTTTAAAGTAGAATGCTGCCCAAATCATAACGCCTCCACCACCTGAGTTTCTACTTATTCAGAATTCATCTTGGTGCGTATCCATGCTATTTTGGTTTCTTCCTTTAAAGTAGAATGCTGCCCAAATCATAACGCCTCCACCACCTGAGTTTCTACTTATTCAGAATTCATCTTGGTGCGTATCCATGCTATTTTGGATCTTCCTTTAAAGTAGAATGCTGCCCAAAATCATAACGCCTCCATCACCTGAGTTTCTACTTATTCAGAATTCATCTTGGTGCGTATCCATGCTATTTTGGGTTCTTCCTTCAAAGTAGAATGCTGCCCAAATCATAACGCCTCCACCACCTGAGTTTTCTACTTATTCAGAATTCATCTTGGTGCGTATCCATGCTATTTTGGATCTTCCTTTAAAGTAGAATGCTGCCCAAATCATAACGCCTCCATCACCTGAGTTTCTACTTATTCAGAATTCATCTTGGTGGGTATCCATGCTATTTTGGATCTTCCTTTAAAGTAGAATGCTGCCCAAATCATAACGCCTCCACCACCTGAGTTTCTACTTATTCAGAATTCATCTTGGTGCGTATCCATGCTATTTTGGTTCTTCCTTTAAAGTAGAATGCTGCCCAAATCATAACGCCTCCACCACCTGAGTTTCTACTTATTCAGAATTCATCTTGGTGCGTATCTATGCTATTTTGGATCTTCCTTTAAAGTAGAATGCTGCCCAAATCATAACGCCTCCACCACCTGAGTTTCTACTTATTCAGAATTCATCTTGGTGCGTATCCATGCTATTTTGGATCTTCCTTTAAAGTAGAATGCTTGCCAAAATCCTAACTCCTCTCCACAACCTGATCGTTTCGACGTATTCAGACTTCATCTTGGTGGTCCGTATCCATGCTATTTTGGTTCTTCATTTTCACGAGAATGCTTGCCCAAAATCATTAAACGCCGTCAACCTACCGGAGTTCCTACTTATTCAGCCTTCATCTTGGATGCGTGTCCATGCTATTTTGGATATTCCTTGTTAGAAGTGGAATGTCTGCCAAAATGTCATAACGCGTCCATCCAACTGAGTTTCTAAGTATTCAGAAGTCATCTTGGTGCGTATCCATGCTATTGTGGATCTTCCTTTAAAGTAGAATGCGTGCCCAACTCATAACGCCTCAACCACCTGGTTTTCTGTCTATTCAGAATTCATCTTGGTGCGTACTCCATGCTATTTTGGATACTTCCGCTTAAAAGTAGAATGCTGCCCAAATAATAAAGCCTCCATCACGCTGAGTTCTCTACTTATTCAGTTTGTTTCATCTGGGTGCGTATCCATGCTATTTTTGGATCTTCCTTTAAAGTAGAATGTTTCTGCCGCAAAATCAGAATCGCTTCTCCACCACCGGAGTTTCTACTTATTCAGATCATATTGGTGCGTATGCCATGCCTATTTTGGATCTTCCTTTTTAAAGTAGACATGCTGCCCAAATCGTAACGCCTCCACCACCTGAGTTTCTGCTCATTCTAACTTGCTCTTCAATACGGAGGTCGTCTGCAGTAATACTGAAAGCCATCAGGCCCTTCCAGATTAAACTTCTTCTAATCACTGAATATTAACTTTATTCCATGTCTGAGGTCCAGGACATGAGTGATATTAGCACAAGTCATTGTCACTTTATGGGCATCGTTGCAGAGGTGTTTTTTTATTTTTTGGTTATTTTAGTTGCGTGTCTTGTGACAGAGTTTGTTTTACTCGTCTGGCTGTTACTGGCAACTTCAAAGCAGCCTGGATTTGAGGAGAACATACTCTTACGTTTTTACTAACGTAAAATGACATGTTTAGTGCGTTCAGACGATTTTCTTGTCCGTCCATACTTCCCGTTTTTTTCTATATTGTGAGCCCAGTCTGACAAAATTATCAATGATACATCTTGAAGCCCCTCTTTCGTAGCTATTTGTCGGTTGGGAAGGCCCATTTCCTTGTAGGCACTAACTCTTGCTTTCTCTTCATTTGATAGAGGCTTTTCATGCGGCATTGTACCTACTGCTGATTTGTAATTTGTGACCGATGCTCACAGACACGTCGTTCTCCATGTAATTGCTGTGTTTTTGTTTACATTTTGTCTCTGTAAGGTGCTAGAAGTTGACCTGCCTTTATACCGATTTTTGCACCCCTAGGTGAAGGTTTTCTTAGTTTTTACGTAATATTTACGTTATATAATAAATACAAATTGTGGAGACCTGTATGAAATTTAGTCCAAGATACTTATATGTAATCTATGACACACATACGTTATTTGCATAAATATTTTAGGTTGTATTACTACTAAAAGTTAGTGCCTTTATACCAATTTCCTCCACTGTATAGTGCAATATACCATATAAAGGCGGTTCCCTTACTACAGTCAAATTCCAACCCAGGAAGTTACTGTGTTGGGATAGAGAATTGGGTTTGCCATTTTAACAGTTTTTCCTTGAGAGAAATCCTTAAATAAAAGTGAAATATGCAACACAGCAGTGACATAGCCTGCTGCCACTTATTCTCCGGCCTTGACGTTTTAACGACCGTGTTTCCGATATTCAGTGGGAGTGGGCGCTTTATGTACGCGGTTAGCAAACATACAGCTGGCAACATCTCAGCAATTTCAAACCTGACAAGCGTGTTATCGTTGCGCCAAGAGGAGTGATCGGTTGTGGCAAACGTTCGCTCCCACTACAACCATTTTTATTGGCAGTAGAGGACGCGTTCTCTCTTTAGCACCTCGTACCACCGAAACTTCAGAGCCTGAAAATCGGCGGCTCGGGTATAGTTGTAAGTTGTAACCGTCCAATCACCCCCCCTCCTTAAGAAAACAAAAAACAGTTCCCACTTTTCACTGAGTTCATGCGGACGTGTACTATCCTGTGTGAAACTGTCTGCCACCATTTACTATAAAACTGCGTGCCGTAAAAGATAAAACTATGTTTTGTACATATACTTGGTGATGGGAACAGCTAACCTTGCCTCTCTTTCCCCTCCTTAAACAAACAAATACCTTTATTATTAGTTTGGCAACATCTACCCCCGTAGTAGAGGTCTGTAGTAACTTCCTGGGTTGAATTAGAGTTGTACCTTCTTGGTCATGAGTTGAATACAGTTAGTTGATTGGCATTTTTTGCTTTGCATGGAAGGTGGGTTTGTTAAGTTATACACCATAATACGGTTTTATTTTCCTTGCAGACAACCTCTAACTCTTATCAGCACAGTGAGTAATGGAATATAACCATTGCCCGCACATCCGGCTGATAAAACGCAATTTTCCCCCACACCGATAACACTACCACTGCCAAATGTACAGATAAACTGTCATAAACACTTCGATATCCATTCTCACAAGTCATTCACATCAAGGAATATATTTTTTTATTCGGGTTGTCATTTCGACATTTCTGGTGTTCTCTCCTGGCATTGGCTTAATTGTAACCCACTTCTGAAATCGGGGGCGCCTAGAAGGCGGAGTTACGTTACCCCGAAGAATATATATTTTTTTCAGGTTATCATTTCGACATTTCTGGTCTTCTCTCCTGGCATTGGCTTAATTGTAACCCACTTCTGAAATCGGGGGCGCCTAGAAGGCGGAGTTACGTTACCCCTAAGAATATATTTTTTTTTTCAGGTTGTCATTTCGACATTTCTGGTGTTCTCTCCTGGCATTGGCTTAATTGTAACCCACTTCTGAAAGCGGGGGCGCCTAGAAGGCGGAGTTACGTTACCCCGAAGATATGATGGGTGAAACGCCGGGAGAGTTCTTAACCTAAATTCCCGACCATGGGCAACCACAGAAATAATTCCCTATAAGGAAAAATTCCAAAAAATAAAATTGATACAATAGAAATGAGATTTCTCAGATCAGTTGCAGATGTATCATAAAGAGATCAAAAGAGAAGTCAAGATATCAGAGATGAATTAAAAATATATAAAATAGACGAGAGAATACACAGAAATAAATGTAATTGATTTGAACATATACAAAGAATGCCAAATAATCGTTTATCAAAACAGCTGCTTCATTATAGGCCTCTAGGCCGAAGAAATGTGGGAAGACCAAAACGTCGTTGGAAAGACGATCTGCACCTGCAGCATATAGTGCACCGGGGAGCGCAACGGGCCAACAGATCCATACCTTGAAGAAGATGATGATGATGATGATGGAAAAATTCTTATGGTTTGACCGAGAATCGAATCCGGGACCTCATGAACGGTAATCAAAAACGCTGACCACCAAGCCATGAGGCTAGTCTATCAAGGAATGTAGCTGATTGTTTTAAAATCCAAACAGCCATAGAAAAATACTCTTTTATAGCAATTCTCGTGTTCCTGTCTGTCTAAATCTGTACACCCCATGTGGGGCAAGTGTGTTCCCTTGTGCGACTTCCTTAACAAGGGCTAATTAGTTTATGAATATTTCTCTACATATGCTAGTGAGTGACAATAGACAATGAATGCAACTTATGGGAATGGGAAAGGCTGATTAAATTTTGCTCGGAGACATAATTTAAGGGGGCCAACGGGGCCCACGCAGGATAGTTAGGAATCTGGGCAACTACAATAAATAGCGGCTACAAGTTGAGAAAATCAATAACAATGGCTGGGGGACCCGACATGCTGACCACATGTCACTGTTACATGGCTTTATGATCGTCCACCTCTGTGATTAACACATGTGGATGCGAGGACAGCAGCCGGATGTAGAGGCCAAGGGTCTTCTAGGCCTGTCGTGCTGTGGAGTTTAGTTTTAGTGTTGGTTAATTGGACGTTATGCATCAACCGGCTATGCTCAATTGTGTAAGTTGAAATTTATCTTGTTTGACAGTTATGCGTCAAGAATCTAAGCGGGAACATTTTGCCTTAGCTGCATGATGCAATTTATATTAGCAGTTATGAATATCAAGTTTCATATCCGTTTGTTGTAAAACACAGAACCTCTGATAGGACCGATTGCGTTTAATTTTCTCTAATAATAAGGCTATATTTAAAGACTCCACCGCTGTGGTCTCGAGGTAGCGTGTGCCTTCTCACGCAGCGGGTCCGGGTTCGATCCCCGGTCGGGGCAGTTTTTCTGGGTGAGGTTTTTATCGCAGTTTTTTCTCATCTGTAAGACAAATGTCGGGAAAACTTTAAGGCCCAAACGGTCCCCGAAATCATGTGGCCGTCATCATCATCAACCTTATCATCATCATCCTTCACCGGTGTGGAAAGCAACGGGAAGCTACCACACCTACAATTCCCTAGTAAAGCTGCAAGCATAGCATGAAAATGCAGTGAAGGACCTGCCCTCGGGCAGAATTACTATGGATGGATATTTAAATGTTTGGCACTAAAAGTGTGCGTACACTATAGTCCGTGAGGGCTAAAGTGTCTAGAATATTTTAGAAAGAGAAAGAGAGTACTCACCATCTTCTTTCTCACTCATACACATATCTTTTCACGGTGACAGCGGTAGGGCAGACACTCCCTGCAGTGAACATAGATCAGTGGTTGCATTCCCTTCTTCTAAAGATTAATTTTACACTAATATAATATCTCAACTCTCACAAACTCCAGACGAACTCTGAGACAGTCGCCACTGACAAAAATTACGTGAACAAAAGTGATTGGGCGAAAGTGGGGGTGGAGTTTTTCCGGCATTCCTAAGTAATTTTACAAGGGTAGCCCATTATAGTGGGGGCACGCCGTAGCGTAGTGGTTAAGGTACTGCGCTACAAGCCAGAAGGTCGAGGGTTCAAGTCCCGGTGGGGTCAGGATTTTTAAACTGACCCAAACCTTTTGGCGGCACTATGGCCCTGGGGTCGACTCAGCCTCTAACGGAAATGATTACCAGACGCTTGTTCTGGGGGTAAAGGCGGCCGTCACGCAGGGCTGACATCAAGTGCCGATTGTCCAGAAAAAAGTGGGAGCCTTAACCTCCTACTACCCGAAGGGCCTCCTGAGGCCTGTAGTGGGATTACTTTACTTTTTTTAGCCCATTATAGTACACATGTCACTCAGACGTCTAGCGAAGGGTGGAAGAACAGTTATCCAGACAAGGATAGCAGAAATCATGCCAACTTACAACTTTTACACTTTTAACTTCATGACCCAGTGCAACAAATGGCATAATTATAATTTTTTATAAAAAATGGCGCTTAGCCGGTTGTTGCATAACATTGTCCAATTGAGCCACATGACATTCAAAGCATTGAAATCACCATCAGATCAGATGTTAAGAAAACAGGGAAGACAAATCAACTGTATGCTAACTTCATTAGGTGTCATCTAGCTGACAAGAGTGTGAACATGTTTGGTAAACATGTCAAGACAAGCTTCAAGAACATTGTGGTCATGTGACGGAAGTAGCGCCGGAAGTGACTTGTCTATTAGGTCAGTGCACAGAATGTACAATTGCATGCACTACGTGGCGGGCCGGATGTTGCGGATTCAATTATTTTGCTTGCTTATTCTTCTTCCTCGGCTTCAAATTACACACTGGCATTTCCTTTACACACTTCTCCCATATAAGTTACATCATCTGCAAAATTGTTAGGAATTATGAAAACTACGATAAGGGACAAGGCCTAAGAGAACCCACAGCATTTTTCCAAAGCACATGTATTGCCAAGTATATGATCTACCAAAACATCTTTTATTAATCAAACATTCTTAATAAATCATCATGGTATAGGCCCTCCGGCCTTTTCCGGTTCTACATTCCACCGCCTTCTTGGTCTTGTTTGGGATCTTCTGCCCACAGGTGCATATTTTCAGGCTCTTTTGGGTATTCGGCTCTCTTCCATTCCATTTAAGATTTTGAAGTAATTTTATTCTGCAAGTTTTGGTACAATATAACAAGTGAACAATTTCAAGTATTTAGTATGCAATGTATCATACTGCCAGAAGGAAGATATTAATATTAAATTTAATTAGTTTTATAGAATGTGTGGCACTATAAAATAGACACTGAAAAATAAAACTTTCAGGAGGTCACAATTTAAATTTTACGAAAATTATAGCTTAACATATTAAAGTGGGAATTGGACTCTTTAACCGTTCAGACAAAAGAAAAATAGAAACTGCAGAAATTGAGTTCTTACATTCAGTAGCATGTAAAAGTATACATTGACCTCTTACTACCCCAAGGACCTAATGCCTAGTGGGATCACTTTACCTTCTAAATAGAAAGGAAATCTTCTGTTAATCAGTAACTAGACGCAGCATACGTGTTTCGACTAAAACACTACAAGATCAAACAATTTTAGTCGATACTTCTCGACCGGTTTCCTACATTCAATCTCACTTAATTTACAAACCTGTACTTTTTTTTATCCCTGACAGAGAGGGGAGGAGGGAGATCCCATTAGATCCATGTCACAAAGTGTAATTATTTTTATTTGTTCCTGGGATTGTTAAAACTCTCATTAAAAAAGAATGCTCCGTGTTTCAATGAGAACGATCAATTTTACATGTGAAAATTAAATTAAGTCTGTCGACTTTTATTGGCAAGTTCCTACAGGGCCACGGTATGCAATAAAACTAGCCACTTGTTAGCGTTTTCCCTGCCTTTGTACTGCTGCCGCCTTCCATACCAACATGCACATTGAATGAATGCTATTTGCTGAAACGGGATATAAACCATAACGTTTTGGTGATATTACGTCCTAACCAGACGTCTCCGTGGCGCAAATGGTTAGACACTCTCACTCAAACTCTAGAATTCCGTGTTCGAGTCTCGGACATTCCACATAACATTCGTAGTGTACGAATCGGAGCCGCGACAACTCATCACGGGGTTTCTTTCATTTTCGTCTATCGCAAACTTGATTCAATCACTTCTTAACAGCCACGTCATCCAGTTTGTTCCGTTTCATTTCATCTGCCCCTCTGATGGTGTGGCAACCATAGTCAGCCGGCATCCAAGTGGAGTTCGTGTTAGACAAATCTGGGATTTCTATGCCCAAAACTTCATTCCACACAGTAAAGTAATTATTTTTGTTATATTTATATATATATATATATATATATATATATATATATATATATATATATTTTCAAATGCCCCAGGTTTGTCTTTCGACATTCCTGGTTTCTCTCCTGGCACTTCTGAGGTTGGGGCGTCTGGAAGGCGATATGATGGGTGATGATGATGATAATGGTGCGCCAGGAGTCCCTAATGCTAAGCTTAACCTAAGATGAATATGAATGATGATGATTGCGATGGCCATATGATTTCGGGGACCGTTTGGGCCTTAAAGTTTTCCTGACATTTGTCTTACAGGTGAGGAAAAACCCCGATAAAAACCTTACCCAGAAAAACTGTCCCGACCGGGGATCGAACCCGGGTCCGCTGCGTGACAAGGCAGCACGCTACCCCGAGACCACAGCGGTGGACATCTATTGTTAGATATAATCCCCTACATTCCTAGGTATCACGTTCGATACCTTTGGCGTTTAATTTATTTTCTCGCTTCGGGAATAACTCCATCTCATCGTGATAGGTGGTTCATATTCGAAACCTCATACTTTTTTTTCAGCTAAGGTCTTTAGGTAGCAGCATCAATTATAGATCAAAAACTTGGTTGAGGCTATAGGTGTCATGATAGCTAGCATAAAATCTCCTTCAATGCCCCCTAATTTTTTTTCACCTTGAAAATGTGTTATTTTGACCCCTCGCTGTGGTATCGAGGTAGCGTGCTGCCTTGTCACGCAGTGGGCCCGGGTTCGATCCCCGGTCGGAGCAGTTTTTCTGGGTGAGGTTTTTATCGGGGTTTTTCCTCACCTATAAGACAAATAAATGTCAGGAAAACTTTAAGGCCCAAACGGTCCCCGAAATCATATGGCCATCATCATCATCCTTCACCGCTGTGGAAACCAACGGGAAGCTACCACACCTACAATTCCTTAGTAAAGCTGCAAGCTTAGCATGAAAATGTTATGATTGCAGTGAAGGACCTGCCTTCGGGCAAAATTATTATGGATGGATGAATACATTAAACGTGAAAATAAAATTATAATTACATTAATATTCAGGACCCCATAAAGGTTTTTTTTCTTCCTAGAAACCTATTAAGGTTAAGACGGTAGGTCAGAATTAGAAAAAAATAAATGTTTTTCGTAATTAAATAGTCTGTTCTTTTCTGAACATTTCTGTATATGATGTTTTACTGAACGTCAATTCTGAATGCGTTAATTCATTTTTAAAAAATTGACAACTGTCACCCTGCAATATCATTATACCTTGTTTTCTCGAAAGTAAAAATTTTCGAACATATTCCACATTATCTCAGTAACTACAGAGTGTCCCAAATTGATGTATACACTCTTTGAAACGTTATTTCTAAGCAACGAAAAGAGACAGAAATACAATTTTTGTTGTGTTTGATCCACAAGGCACTGGAAAAGCATAGCAACACGTTCATCGATCTTCACGTCTTTATAAACAACAATGGCGGCGAGATTATCATTCAATGAACATAAGTGGATACTGAAGTGTTATTGGAAAGTGGAGAATGTTGTTGAAGTGCAACGACGTTGGATGGTTGAATTTGGGACACCACCACCAACAAGGGTAACGATAACAAGAATAACAATGCAAAAACCTGCATGACTGCAACAGTACTCTCGTTATCAGTAGAACGTCTTTCTTCCGCACCGACCTTTCAACGCATCTTGCACCGTTCCATCCTCTTCAAACTTGTCCCCTATCTTCAACCAATGGCTTCCAATCATTCCCTGTATAATCCAGCTCCCACAAATCATAGTTAATGTTATTCTCCCAGCTCATTCTCGCTTTCCCCCTGGTTTTTCTACAAGAAGCTTCCATGCACGTCTTTCATTCCCCATTGGTGCCACATGTTCTGCCCATCTCAGTCTACGAGACTTTACTGTTCTCATTATATCTACAATGACCATGTAGTTCACTGTTCAATGTCATGTAAGTCTTCTCCATTTACCTGTCTGTTCAAAAAGTTTCCCGAGAACTTTATTTTCAAATACTCGTAATATTTTCACCTCCCTTAAAGTAAGAGTCTATATCATCATCATCATCATCATCTGCATTCATGGATTAGGTCTGTTGACCCGTTCCAACTTCAGCCCATCTCTTTCTAGGTCTGCCCACATCTCGGGTGCCTTTAGGTTTGTATTTTGTTATTTGTTTTGGATATCTATCTTCATTCATTCTGTCTATGTGTTGCTTCCATTTTTGTCTATATGTATCCATTTTATCAGTTATTGCAAATATTTCAAGTTCCTGTCTTATTTCTGTGTTCTTTATTCTGTCTTCCTTAGTGTACCCTTTAACAGGTCTCAAAAATTTCATTTCTGCCGCCGTTATCCTACTTAGATCTTGTTTTTTATGTATCCAGGCTTCTGAACCATAGAGCAGTACCGGTACTGCCAACATTTTATAAAATTTCAATTGGGTCTCTCTTGTTGTTTTGTTATTTAGTGTTCGTTTTATCGTACCACATATTCCCTGGAATTTTGCTATTTTATTATTTATATCATTATCATAATTAAATGAAATGTCACATCCTAGATAATTGAGATGGTTCACCTGTTCTATGATTTTGTTTCCTATTACTATTTTGGATCTGATTTGATTTTTCCCTTGGAATGCCATTACCTTAGTTTTTTCTATGGATATTTTGAGATTATATTGTTCACATATATTATGTAGTTTAAAAATATTCCTCTGAAGTTCGTCTTCTGTATTTGCTATCATTACCTGGTCATCAGCGTATAATAATGTTTTCAAGTAGTGTGTTTTATCTAATTTTATTCCTTTATTTGTTTCTTCGTTCCATTTGTAAGAGTCTATATAACTGGTAGAATAATACTTTTTTAGTTTAGCGATTTTATTGGAGAATTTAGGGCGACAGGAGTTCCTGTAATGCATAATCGCATGCATTTTCAGAACTGGGTCTATGATTTACTTCTTTGTGCATCGCATTCCTATTTGTAATTATTTTTTCTTAGGTATTTGAATTCAGCCATTTCTTCAAAATTAAATATATACGAGTACATTATCATTATCATCATCACTGGCATCTGTATATACTTATCTTTTAACACGATTGTAATTTAATTAACAGTTGCCAATTATAAGTGAAATGATTACAGAATGAAATTGTGTAATCAAACATTGAACTGTGTACATATCAATCTTAACATTCCAAGGTCTACTTGATACTAAAACAAACAACTATCCATCAAAATAAATTCCAGCTGTAGATGAGTGTTAGGAAATGAGAAAACTTATACTTTGATGTGAGACAACATTGAAGACCCCCTACATAGAAAGGTATGCTTAAACCGCATTCATCTAGCATGTGAAAATCATACTTTCTGTTTTATTGAGTGAAGGTAAAAAAAAACACTCACTAACGTAATTAAACCAGTGGTAAAATCCACACATCACTGGAGAATGATTCAAAATCCACAAGATGGCTGATCTTTATAAAAATACCTCGCATTCCAGCTTCCAATCTGGTCTCTTAAACTCATTACTTTATGGAGAATACAAAACTGCAGACATTCCACTGGTCAAATTTATAAAGATCAGATATGCCAACAGGTATTTCTGTTTTTTCTGCTCCTGTCGTATAATTCTTACAAACAACTTCTGTGTCTTGCCATATTAGGAAAGTTACACAGTCTCTATATTTTAAGATGCCTCTCAGAACACAAGTTTTCTGGTTAATTTAACCAAACACTGTTTAGCTAACAACTAGACATTAAGAGGCAGTTAAATAGCATTCCTAATTAACATAATCATTTGAGAAGAAGCACAAATGGAAGAAACTTGCTTGCTGCCAAGAAACGTAATAACATTTTGGTATTTAGATATCAAGATGACAGTAGTTTATAGAAAGCTAAATAACATCAATTTTGATTAAAATAATAAATTGGCAGAAAAGAGAGAAAGAAGTTGGAAATAATATGTAAAATAGAGGTCTTAAAGATAAAAACTAATTTGACGTTTGTGCGGGATAAATAATGAAAAGTCTAAAGAGTGATTCTGTAAAAACTCCAAGCGCGACAGGCCTATCTCAAATTGTTCAGTGGAGCATCCTCCATACCCTGTTAAAATTTGCATGCTCTTACAGAATCATCCTGTATCATAAAATTCCGTTGAGATATTAGTCACAAAAATTAAAATTATAAAACTGTATACTTGGTAGCGGTTTAAAGCATGATGCATTTGTGCAGCGTCACAGGACTTGCGCTGGCTACAGTTCCGACTGGGGAAGAATTTTTCTCATGGGATTTCGGCCAGTATGGAACCGATCCCAATCCAGAATCCTGAGGAATTTTGATAGCTACATTAAGTTCAGAAAACCAGATATAATTGCTGGGGGACTTGACATGCTGATCAAAAGTCAATCTTATATTGGCTAGATGATCGTATTCCTCTATGAGTAACAAGCGGATGTGATGCCAGCACCGGCTGGTAGACTAAGAGCCTTCTAGGCGTGTTGCACCATGAAGTTTAACCTTTACACTGCTACGAACGGGTATATGCGTTGGCAAAGAAAATTGTCGTGCTAGGGGCGGGTATATCCATTCTCAAATTCGAACGCCTACTAGTTAAATAATACGTATTGCATTGCTTTCAAACTAAGCAGGCATATACTGCCATCTCTTATGAACCGAAATAAACTTTTTCCATATTTCTCCCTGCATTGAGCAAGGAGGCTGGAAATATCTCAGCAGTGAAAAGGTTAAGTTAGTGTGTCTGGTAAGGTTTTCCTCAACTGTTAAATTTTTTTTAAACTACTATAACCTTCTCCTATCTCTAATAAAGTTAAAACAATACCTGATATCTCAGTCATCCTCAACAATTTGCAGTGGTGTTTTATAGGAGGCCTTTCAATAACTTATGTATCATCTTCTGTTTTCATTTTGGTACAATTCTTAAAACTTAAACGCAGTGACATCAACGGAGTTTCGTAATGTATTTTTAAAATCTTAATCCAATCTCTAGACATACAAAATTGAACGTATTTAATAGTAACGTTATATCTGTGCTATTATATGCCTATGAAACCTGAATAAGTAGTAAAATCATTGAAAATAAATTGCAAGTAATTATAAAACAGATGCTAAAGAATATATTAAGAATAAAATGGCTAGAAACAATATCAAATAAACAAAACTGACCAGAAAGTAATTAAAATAGAAATAAAAAAGCGAAAATAGAACTGGACAGGAAATTACAAAATACTACGATTAGATTGAAAAAACTTGCATTGGATTGGAACTCCCAAGGACACATGGGAAGAGGCAGACCGAAACAGAAATTGAATGGAACCACCCTTGAAGAAATTGCAAAGAAGGGGAAAACCTGGAGGAAAATGAAGAAGTTGGCTCAGAATAGGATCCGTTAGCGACGCTTTGTGGATGCCACATGCTCCTGTTAGGAAGTCAAGGAAATGATGATGATGATGACAGCCTTCTTCTGGGAATGAAATCGGTGGCGAAAGGCCTACAGTTATTTAAAAGGTTTTAACCGTTGATAATACTGAGCCATAAAAGGTATAAAATGTTATATTATAAAATTATATTTGAGATATCGTCTTCTTCAACTTGGCTATCGTTATTAAAACTAGATCTTTCGGAACTTACTTCATCATCAGCAGAATAAGTACCGAAAGACCTACAATCAAAAAAAAGGACAACATTGAGAAAGGCAATACGTTATATATATTAATTATATAATTTTACATTAAAACATTATATTGTTTATAATGACGTTTATATTGAGGATATCTTCCTTGCGATGAATCCAACGGTAGACAAATCAAACAAGATTCTAAAAGAATTAAATATTTTAAGTAAATTTCATGTATCAGAAACAAAGGAAAACATTTTTAAAAAGTGTTAATATAGGCTATTTTAAAAAAACAATGTTGGGGGCATTTTGGCCAGTAAACTTTGAAACAAATTAGAAATAAATCAAATATGGACGCTAAGAAATAAGGGGTCAGGATTTTAAACTGACCCAAACCTTCTGGCGGCACTATGGCCCTGGGGTCGACTCAGCCTCTAACTGAAATGAGTACCAGACGCTTGTTCTGGGGTAAATGCGGCCGTCACGCAGGGCTGACAACCCGGCTGACATCAAGTGCCGATTGTCAAGAAAAGTGGGAGCCTTAACCTCCTACTGCCCCAAGGGCCTCCTGAGGCCTGTAGTGGGATCACTTTACTTTTAAGAAATAAGAATAATTTTCAAAATTCGAAAGGCTAATTTGATTTTGTTGATGGCAATAAGTAATGGATTAGTCTACAAGAAACACAAAAACACGTGTACCAAATTACTACCATCTAAAAAGTAGCTAATATAATATTTATAGTACTTACAATTTTAGTCGATTTTTGAAAATTTCAATGTAGAAAAGTATTACTTACCTGAAATAAAAAAAAAAAGTTTAAATCAGAAACAGAAAAAAAAAATGCATGTATTTAGCCTACTTAAAAAATATATATTTTTTTACAAATGCACAAAATACATATTGCAATATACAATTTTCTTTCGATTCTGTAATATTTAGAATTTTTCACACATGCACAAGACACGCAATTACTTAACGAGAAATTATATTATATTATTATTAATATTAAACAAAAAACAAAATGTATAACTGAAATTATATAAAACTGTTATTCTCCCAGTTATAAGAATACAGAACACGGACATTTAATGGACGATAAAAGATTACGAGCACTTTTAGAATAAAGTTATTACGAAAAATTGTGGACAAAAGATAATATCAACAGACATGCACATGGAGAAGGCTAATAAACAGCTACACGATATTTATAGCAATCCAGATATAATAACAGCTGAGTCTCGTAGACTGCGATGGACAGGACATATGGCACAAATAAGGAATGAAAGATCGTATGGAAACTTCTTGTAGGAAAACCAGATGGAAATTGTCCAGTAATAGGACCATGAATGAGGCGGGAGAATAACATTAAACAGAGTAAGAACGAAAAAATATTAGCTCAAGATAGGGATTTATGGAGTGATTATGTTCGCTCTACCATGAATCTACGGATTTGATAGTGCCACTGAATTAGTTTTATTTATTTTTATTCAGGATTTTCTCTACAATACAGTAGTTATCCTTCAGCACAAATGTACTTTGCTCAGCCACAGATTTCTATCCTCAGCATCTTCTTTGAGGTCTCTCACTTCATCCATCCACTATTCCCTGGGTTTTCTCCTCCTCCTGCTGCCTTCAGTATTATTATTATTATTATTATTATTATTATTATTATTATTCTACTACAAGGTTTAGGCTATGCAGCCTGTTCCGGCGAAGTTAAAAGTGGAGTCCATCTTCTACGTGGTCGGCCAACATCTCTTGTTCCTCTGGGATTATACAGGAAGGTTTTTTTGGTATTCTTTCGTTGTTCATTCTCATTAAGTGTTCTGTCCATTTCTTATTATTTTCGCTGATTTTATCTTCAATTTTATATATATTTAATTCTTCTCGTATAGTTTCATTCCTTATTCTATCCGATCTTGTGCATCCTTTCACATTACGTAAAAACAGCATTTCCGCAGTCTGTATCCTGCTTTTATCCCTTGATTTCATTATCCAATTTTCACTTCCATATAACAACAAAGGAACAGCCATTGTTTTATATAATTTAAGTTTCGTATCTTTCCTTGTTTCCGACCTAAGGTTCTTTTTACGGTTCCACAAATAGCCTGAAATTTATTTACTTTATTTTCTCTATAAGTTTATCACATCCTAAAATATTGGAATGTGATACTTGTTCTATTATTTTGTTATCCAGTACAATTTTTTATCTAATTCCATATTTACCAATAAATGCCATTACTTTTGACTTATTTATTGATATTTTACAATTATATCTATTGTCTATTAATTTAAATTTATATGCTAACATTTGGAGCTCATTTTCAGATTCTGCTAAAAGTACAACATCGTCAGCGAATAATAAAGCATGTATTTTATCTTTATTATCAATTAATATTCCTTCATTAGTTAAAACCTTCTTCCATTCTTTTAGGATATCGTCCATATAAATATTAAATAATATAGGTGAGAGTGCACACCCTTGTCGTACTCCTTGGTTTATTTGAAAAAAAAAAAATGTCTTATTTTTTGTCAACTGAGGGTCAATACAAATATTTGTTCCATAGTACAAGCTCTTAACAGTTTCTATAATCTGAATAGGGAGGCCTTTTTCTTTTAGGATATTCCACAATATTTCCCTGTTTACTCGATCAAACGCTCTATCTAAGTCTATAAATAACAAATGCGTTTCCAGGTTTTTTTCTTGTCTTTTGTTTATTATCTGATTCAGGGCAAATACTCCATCGGTACAAGATCTTCCTTTTCGGAACCCGTTTTGTTCTTCAGCTATTATTATTATCTATAATAATTATATATTATCTATAATAAAATGACGTTCTTGTTTAATCCATGATTCTAAACAGAATTCATATAGACTTATTTCAATATTAATACGCCCATCCGAGAACTCAAATGCATATTTTCAAATTTAAATTTAAATAAAAAATCTGTACTCAGTCAAAAGGGGGGCACGCCGTAGCGTAGTGGTTAAGGCACTGAGCTACAAGCCGGAGGGTCGAGGGTTCAAGTCCCGTTGGGGTCAGGATTTTTAAACTGACCCAAACCCTCTGGCGGCACTATGGCCCTGGGGTCGACTCAGCCTCTAACGGAAATGAGTACCAGACGCTTGTTCTGGGGGTAAAGCGGGCGGTCACGCATGGCTGACAACCCGGCTGGCATAAAGTGCCGATTGTCTAGAAAACGTGGGAGCCCTAACCTCCTACTACCCCAAGGGCCTCCGGGCATGTTGTGGGATCACTTTACTTTACTTACTCAGTCAAAAGGCCATTTAGGAAATCAAAATAATATGTTTGTTAAACTTTGAATTGAGGTTGGCAATATTGATCTTTTTTTGCTGTGTACACTGAATGTTTTCTAATTCTTCTCATGACTAAGAACTTTGTGCGATTTACGATGCCAAGTTATGTATACATTTGTATTTTGTGCAACTGTTCATCACCGGTTATACAAATACAATACACATATTTATTTTCTTGAGTATCGCTTCTTGACGTTGATGCCATATCAACAAGGCTCAAATGCATATTTGATTACCATTTATAGTGAACCATAAAGAGCAAGGAGGGAGTCCCATTGTGACTGTCTGGAACACGAGCGTGGGCAGCTATGGCAAGATTACAGACTTGTTATATTAGCATACAATGGAGTCGCATTTATGTATACTATGTTAGCTTCTTGCATCCCAACATGTCGTTGCACCTCGTCTCAACAGAGGCGGATTGACAGCTGCGACTATGAACACAGTTTCCTTTCATTCATCTTTAAACCCTTATCATTCTGCGTCCAGGATTCCAATATGACAGAGCAAGAAATCTCATGTTTTGAGTTGAAATGTAGCATAATTATTTGTTTCAGGAGTCTTGCCCTCATTTCACTCAAGAAAAATTTTAAACTGAAAATTTAGAAAACAACTAGCTAATACCCGGTGTGCGCTGCTATAGTCTCTCTGGTTTAACTTTACCAGAAATTTGTAGAATGGGACAACTATACTCGCCTCTCTCCCTCGCACTAGTGTTTTCTTCACCAGATGTTAATAGGGGAAAGAGGAAAGAAGAAAACTGACAACAGGGTCAGTTCTTTCTTTTGTATCTGGACTAATGCGGTCAACGATCTACCCATGTATCTCTCTCTCTCTCTCTCTCTCTCTCTCTCTCTCTCTCTCTCTCTCTCTCTCTCTCTCTCTCTCTCTCTCTCTCTCTCTCTCTCTCTCTCTCTCTCTCTCTGCCAAGTTAAGCCTGCTATACAATACGCATAAATAAATAAATAATAATAATAATAATGTGTTTTCGCATTTAGTTGAATAATTACAAATGTATATCGTTATTATTTTTAGATACCCCGTGCTGATTACGCAGCGTTGCCCGAGAATCTACGTAATCTGATGTACTTGGCATAAATGAGCTTAAAGACAAAATTCGTAACTTTGAGTTATCCGTAAAATACGCTGCTATGCTTGCCCGGGAATATTCTTATCCGATCTTCTTGGCATCAATGAAAGACAAAAATGGTTATTGTGAGTTATCCGTAAAAGATAAACATATTCTGTCGCGGACTTCTTTGTAGGGTTTTTTGAGATATTCAATTCTGTGTACATTAATTTTGTGTCTTTGTCATGGTTTAGGCAGCGTAAGCCATTTATTCGTACAAAAAGCTACTTTTTTCACGTTTTTCACTACAAAGGGTGATTTTAAGGGAGAAAGGCTTGAACATTAAAACTCTCTTACTATAACATTTCCGGAAAAATCCTGAACATTTTGCAAATAACCCCATCACAATCGGATCATAGGTACGGCCGCGCATGCTGGAATCTATCTCGAAAAATAGCTATTGTGAGTTATCCGTATAAAAGATAAACATGCTGTCGGGGACTTTTTTGTGATATTCAATTCTGTGTACATTAATTTTGTGTATTTGTTATGGTTTACGCAGCGTAAGCCATTTAAGTATAAAACAAGGGACTTTTATAATGTTTTTCGCTACAAAGGGCGATTTTTAAGGGTGTAGGAGTTTGAGTATCACAAGTTTCTTATATCCTATGTTCATCCCGGAAATCTCGTGAACATTTTGGAAAAAAAAAACATCAAAATCGGATGAACGGTATGGCAGCGCATAAAATACGAACAAATAAACAAACATTCATTTTTATATATTAGATTTCTCCTCCTAGTTATATGAATGCGAAATGTGGAATTTTACTCTAAAGGAGGAGAAAAGAGTACGAGTGTTTGAGAATAAAGTTATTAGAAAAATGTTTGGGTCAAAGAGAGATGAACAGACAGGTGAATGTCAATCGCCATCTAGGTCTGGAGACAGATTTCGTGACTGAACCACTCAAAATGTGGGGTTCGAGGATCGTGGTCCCATCCATCCATAGTAATTCTGCCCGAAGGCAGATCTTTCGCTGCTATCATAGCATTTCCATGCTATGCTTTGCAGCTTTACTAGGGAATTGTAGGTGTGGTAGCTTCCCGTTGCTTTCCACACCGGTGAAGGATGATGATGATGAGGATGATGATGATGGCCATATGATTTCGGGGACCGTTTGGGCCTTAAAGTTCTCCTGACATATGTCTTACAGGTGAGGAAAACGCCTGATAAAAACCTCACCCAGAAAAACTATCCCAACTGGGGATCGAACCCGGGCCAGCTCGAGACCACAACGGTGGAGTGGATCGAATCCGGGCCCGCTGCGTGGCAAGGCAGCATGCTACCTCGAGACCACAGCGGTGGACTTCATTACATATAACGTCACAATAATCGAAGTGTGGCAACACAGACTCTGTAAAAGTTCGGGGAAGTCCCCTAAACACTGTGTGGTCAAAAAGGTATTATGTGATTCAAACTTTAAACATTCTCTCCCGACAGATAGTCACACTGTATGGTATGGGACAGGTAAAGTACCCTAAAAGGGAGAGGTTAAACCAATAAGCATGTATGTTTGGCACTATTATTAAGCATTTTAATTAAATTTCGTAGCATATTGACGTTTATGAGATAAGTATGACTGTTTGAATATTAAAAAATATCTCATCTGCCCTTAAAAATGTTTCAAGTAATGGCACCACATTTTGAAACATTGTTAGTCCGTCTCTGATTTGACAAATGTTACTCCAATGCATGACTTGTTGCGGTCCCTGATAAGGTCTAACCTCAGCGGGCGATTTATAAAATGAACAAGTTCTGCAGTGGACAGCTACATGACCTCAAGATCACGGATATCATGCGCTTGATGACGTGACATGGTGACATTACATCGACCTGTGACACTTGGCAAACTCTTTTTGGTTCATTATCATCCAACAATCCTCGCCTTGAGATAAGACTATTCACATTACTTCATTCTAACATTCATCGGAATGTTACAGCAAAGGAAATCTAAATATATCGCATCATATCATGAGTATGATACAAACATACCGAATTAGCCGACACAATTCTATATTTTAAAATAAGTCCAAATAATTTTGTTTTTCTTCTAGAATCCAGTATCCATCTAAATGCCTGTTGGAGAGGCTGTGAATAAAAATACTCCCAGTAACATAATTAGGCAATTAAATAATAAAATAATAGAAAATACTCAAACAGGTTGTTTTGGAAATGTAGTACTAAGAAAAATGAGTGGTCCTATCACAGAACCCTGAGAAACTGGCATCTTCAAACCAAGACCCACAACACATAAATTGAGACTAGTGATGAGATTTCTAAAAAATATTTTAAAATCCACATTATTAATTACTTCTCAATTTTTTTGTCTTAAGATATTAAAAAATTCATTAGTTTAATACATACGAAACTATGTTCTTTTGACAAAATAAATAAAAAAACATAAAACTCGTAATTAAAACAAATACTACTACTACTACTAATAATAATAATAATAATAATAATAATAATAATATAATAATAATAATAATAATAAATGTAATAAGTTATTGTAACTTGACTGATGACTCAGTAGCAAACATTTTAATGACTCATTATTAAAACTTGTATTTTCCTGGGTAATGTTATTTTTGGGGGAGGTGCTTCACCTTTAAGACAAATTGCAGGATACCTTAAGGCCCAAATAGTTCCCGAACGCCATCTGGTCGTGATAATCATCATATTCGCCATGTTTAATCCTTAAATTAAAAAATGTATCCTATTGGATACATTGATTTCATTTATTTAATATTGTTTTTAGATCAAAAGAAAAACAAACGAGTAAACATTACTTAAATTTATGTCAAATTACACGCTAATGTATAATAATAACTTACAGTTTTACATGAATTTGTTTTCCTTGCGGTCCGGAACATTTAAATGGCACGAGAAAATATTTTATTGACAATTTAGGAGTTAATATGAATGTTTATTATTGTTAATTCAATTTTGCCAAATTTAATCGGCTAGTATCTAATATTATTGTGATTTATGCACTTTAATAAAATTAAACACTTTAATAAAGGCCTAACATAAGAACATTTCTTTAGTTATACAATTTCGTCACGAAACAGCCTGACATTTTTACCGATTAATGCTTCAAATTATTATTTAAGAAAAGTTAATGGAAGATATAAAAATAAATTAAATTAAGGAGTTAATTTTAAAACGCCGGTGGAATTAATTAATCCTAAAAGTATCACAGAGAAATTATTATGTAGTTCCCCACTGTGATTTTTTTTTTCCATTATAATATTATTGCGTCATGCAGATAAATGAATAAAGTGAGCTGGGAACAATGGTTAACAGGCGTACACTTGTTGTTAGCTACTGCGCCTGTGCAATAAAACAATAATGCGAATAACAAACTTAATAAAATGCAACAAGGCTTGTAACGAATACACCAATTACTGTTTCCCGTGTAAAATAACCGAACAATAAAAATAACATATAAAGAAAAATTTAGCTTAGCTCTGCGAACTCACGTACTAACAGTAATTCCCATTTTATTCCTTATTGTTATAGATTATATTGAATTCACAATAATTACTGAGTGCAATGACCCTTACGTTTGAAAATTACTCAACATTCTTGACAAAATGTGATTGGCAGCACACAGTGGTGTCTCATGACCTAAATTGTATCCAAGGCGGGGACTCGTGTGGTTAAATAGGTTCCTGCGACATTACAGAATTATTGCCGCCGGAGGATTAAAACAGCGACGACCCCTCTACTGTCCGTAGATTAAAAGAAAGCGAGCAGCAGGAATGTCTTATGTACCTGTTTACGTCATGGATTTGTACCACCTAAACCTATTATCAAATGCTCGTAATCTTTTTTCCTCCCTTAAAGTAAGAATTCATGTTTCGCATCCATATAAAATAACATATTTTTAGTTTAATGTAATACTTATTGTTGTTTTCATTATTATTATTATTAAATTAGTAGTCAAGTTTATACCCACACATCCCCCATATGGACAAGGGTGCTTCCCATCGGCAGTCTTAATTACGCTTATTTCCCTAAAGATATCAGTTGGCAGACAAAGGCCTCAACTCTGTCAGGTAAAATAAAGTCAAAGTTATGTCATGTGGTTAGCACATTACCTCAAAGAGTCCTCTAGTAGGCAACAAAGGTATTCCTTGGATGGGAAAGCCCGATTAAAATTGACACAGAGGCTGCAATTTACACTTAGGTACTGCTCGGGATCCAGCTCCGTGTGTCTGAAAGGAATTTGCTGACTCAGCTGTTAGTATACGAGATGCATAGAAGTGTACCTCCTCCCACTCCCCACACGTCCCCCGCAAACACACAGAGCTTGGTCTCGAGCTGTACATTTACTAGCCCGATTATCTTCAGGGTCGGAACCCACGGCTTAAAGTCCCTCCCCGAAGACTTGTCACTAGGATCTATCGATCCCGGGCGAGTTTGAATCCGCGACCCTTGTGACGAGAGGCCAGGAACTTAAATCCTTATACTATAGAGGCGATGTTAAATGAATAGCGTTAATGCATTCAATAGTCATCGTTGTAACATTCCATCCATAGTAATTCTGCCCGAAGGCAGGTCCTTAACTGCAATCACAGCATTTTCATGCTAAGTTTTCAGCTTTACTAGGGAATTGTAGGTGTGGTAGCTTCCCGTTGCTTTCCACACCGGTGAAGGATGGCCATATGATTTAGGGGACCGTTTGGGCCTTAAAGTTTCCCTGACATTTGTCTTACAGGTGAGGAAAAGCCCCAATAAAATCCTCACCCAGAAAAACTGCCCCAACCGGGGATCGAACCCGGGCCCGCTGCGTGACAAGGCAGCACGCTACCTCGAGACCACAGCGGAGGACGTTGTAACTTTAAAACAGTATATTTTCAGACATGCGTTACTCGCTTAAACTTTATGTAGAAATAGTAACTTACAGATAAAAGGTAAAGTGATTCCACTAAGGCCCTTTTGGGGTTGTATGAAGTTAAAGATCCCACTTCTAGACAATCGGCACTTCATGTCAGCCGAATTGTCAGTCATGAGTGACGGCTGCCTTTATCCCCAAAACAAGTGTCTGGTACTAATTTCCGTTAGAGGCTGAGTCGACCCAGGATCTTAGCGCCGCCAGGATTGTACCAGTTTAAAAATCCTGACCCAACCGGATTCGAACCCTCGACCTTCCAGCTTGTAATATAATGCCTTAACTACGATTCAAAGCGTGCCCCTATATAGAAATATATGTAAGAATATGTGATATTTTTTTTATCCTGGTTGAGTGGCACACCAGTCCTTAAGGTCTTAATTCTGCTAGGTAAAATAAAGTTATTATTATCGTAAGAAATCTGAATTTTATTGCAAACATACAAAAGATCTTACAGGCAATGCGATCAAAAATATTTCTGTGCCTCAGAAAATAAAATCGAAATAAAACTGATCATCAACTTAGTTCATTCACGAATTTATGCCGTTTATTGACCTGTTTCCGCCTCACGAGAAACACCATCCAAAAGCCTTTTGAGTGGACGTCCTGGTCTTCTTCTTCCTGCAGATTGATATCTTAACATTTGTTTGGGTATCCTGTGATCTTCCATTCCATGAACATGTTGCATCCATCTTGACTTGTAATCAGAAATGTTGTTTTCTAAAGGTTCCATGTGTAATTTTTCTAAGATGTTTTCATTTTTTTTTGTGATCTACTAGTTTGTATCCTGCAGTCCTCCGAAGGTATCTCATTTCAGCAGATCCAAGTCTCCATATATACTCGTACTTCTGTTTTAACGTCCATATTTCGCTACCATACAAAAGAGTTGGAAGAGCCAGTGTTTTATACACTTTTAGTCTTGAATGTTTTGGACTAACTGTGTCTTTGCTGTGGGTCGTCATATATCAATCCTTCTGGATTCTTCGTGTTGAGACCTGCAAGTAGTATTGAAGTTCCTTCGGACGGTTTACTGGTCCGACGCTAAGTAGTCCAGTGGTAGGGCTGCTACCTTTTAGTCTCTGGACAGACATTAGGATTTTGACTACTGTGACGTTCTACTAACTGACATAAGTGACGGATTGTCGGACAAACTGCAGCGTGTCCATAATATGTGTATCAGATTCATATTTAATGTTCGAAAATACGATCACATTTCTCCATTATTCCACGAATTGTCATGGCTACATCTAAAAGAGAGAAGAAAATCGCACTGTCTAATTCTCCTATTTAAGATCCTACATACCTCGATTCCCAATTATTTATCATCCCATTTCCAGTATCTATCCTCAAACCATAACTTAAACACAAGATCACAACATAGTCTTCTTACTTAATATACCGCAACATAGGACATCACATCACTCCATGTCATATACCATCTCCACTTCTCGCAAATGGAATTCCCTACCACAAGAAATAAGGGGCTGCCGGACATTGGCATCTTTTAAAAGAAATCTAAATTTATATTTGCTCTGAACTCGACTTCATTATTATCCAGTGTAAGATATATATTATAATTGGTGTTTTCCCGTATAATGTATCATATTTATATTATTATTATTATTATTATAATTATTATTATCGTGTCATTATTGTTATTACCCTATAAAATGTTGTTTGTACATGACATTTACATTGCTACATTTATTGTATCTTTAACTGTTTATAATTAGTATAGTGTATATCTATATTTGTCGAATATTTATTTGTATTTGTGCTGGTTGAGTGGAAGAGAGGGCCTTATGGCCTTAACTCTGCCAGAATAAATAAAGTATTATTATTATTATTATTATTATTATTATTATTATCGTATCATTATTGTTATTACCCTATAAAATGTTGTTTGTACATGACATTTACATTGCTACATTTATTGTATCTTTAACTGTTTATAATTAGTATAGTGTATAGGCCTATCTATATTTGTCGAATATTTATTTGTATTTGTGCTGGTTGAGTGGAAGAGAGGGCCTTATGGCCTTAACTCTGCCAGAATAAATAAAGTATTATTATTATTATTATTATTATTATTATTATTATTATGGTATCATTATTGTTATTACCCTATAAAAGTTGTTTGTACATGACATTTACATTGCTACATTTATTGTATCTTTAACTGTTTATAATTAGTATAGTGTATATCTATATTTGTCGAATATTTATTTGTATTTGTGCTGGTTGAGTGGAAGAGAGGGCCTTATGGCCTTAACTCTGCCAGAATAAATAAAGTATTATTATTATTATTATTATTATTATTATTTAGCGTATCCTGAATTTACTTAGTACCGATGGAACGGTTATACCACCGGGACTCGGTCCGCCCATCCTTGTTTGTGAAAACGTGTTTGTACCTCGAACCAAAACTCATATCCTATATTACGAAAAACAAACAGAGAACTAATCTAAGCACAGCGTTTTGAAGGCTTTGAAACTAACTAAAAAAACTCAGATTGGAATAAAAGCTAATTGTTTTAATTCATTCAAGACCTTTCATAAAATACGCCCTCTATACATATGTAAAAGTGAGAAAAAAAAGCGTTATTACAGATTTTTTTGCAGTCTCAGAATTTCGGATATTCCAGGAATAACCATTTATTTCATCTGACATGCTTCCAACTGCATTGACTTTCTCCCCCTCGCCCCACCCCACCCAAAGAGTTCGAATAAAAAAAATCCAATATTTCCACCACACTAAAAATGTTCTACATTCCAACTTATCAGTATACATACATATACCTACTGATGCATGTGCAGGAAAAAAAAAAAGCGTAGCCTCTAGTGAAAAATAATTACTTTGCTAGTTCCGATAGAAGCCTCTTAACCGCCGCATTGAATCCCGGAACAATCGGCAATTACCCCACCTCCTGGCTTTCGCCAAAACGCTCGTAAAAAAAGTATATCCCCCCCTTTCCACTTTCATTTCCAATTACAATTAGGTTTATATACGTACATAGTAGTAATTGCAGAACGGGTTATTAGTTATTGGGCAGAAGCCTTGTGGTTTTCTTCTCGACATACCTAACTTCTCCTTCTCTCTCTGTCTCTCTCTGAGTTCGTGCCTTTTTTTAATAACTCTGCATGACCACATATGTGTTCGTGTGGAGAGAGGGAAAAAAATGGAAAAATAAAAAGTAGAATTTGTGTCTAAAACCACAAAACAACATCCTGTTTGATAGCATCTCTGTTTAGTAATTTTACCAACACGGTGCGCCGCTGTCAAAGAACTGTTTCTTTAATAATTTCCTTACACGAAAAACAAACTAATTTACCGAGAAAACGTATATTCCCATGTTCAACTCTCTAGTTATTTTTGTTGGTAATTGCAGTAATTTTATTTTGCAAGACATGCTATAATCGCTTTAGGCTATTATCGAATTTGTACTCATTTCAATTGTCTATTTATAGAAAGAGAAGAATTACATCACAGAGTGAAAGAATAAAAGAGAGAGAGGCAGCAGACAGACAGAGACTGTGTCCTATAATCGAAACAGTCGACTTAGTGAAGCAGGAAGCGAAGATTCAATTTCGATTAATAACTAACTCACTGGCACTATTGAACCCGTAGGTTCATGGCCGCGCGGACATAACTTCTCCATACATCTCTACCCTGAGCTGTTTTCCAATCATTCCTTATATAATCTACTTCCCTCAAATCATAGTTGATGTTATTCTCCCACCACATTCTTGGTCTACCAACTGGGCGTTTTCCCTGTGGTTTTCCTACGAGAAGCTTCCATGCACGTCTTTCATTCCCCATTCGTGACACATGTCCTGCCCATCGCAGTATATGGATTTAAAAAATACTCTCAACTCGTGCCCAGTGCAGGGTCAGGTCCAGGAATGAGAAGAGATGAGATGAAGCCCCTATATTTATAAAGGTCTGTGACTATAAGGGTACTGGTCGACCACTCCTGACGCACCGTCACAGGGGCGGATGAATTAATGAAACGAAATGGATGAGTATGGAGAAATTTGTGGCAGGGGAAAACGGGACCTCGAGACCACAGCGGTTTTTGTATAATTCTACTATTCGGTGGTTGAGTGGAAGAGAAGGCCTTATGACCTTAACTCTGCCAGCTAAAATAAAGCATTATTATATATATATATATATAAATATATATATATATATATATATATATATATATATAATATATATATGTGTGTGTGTGTGTGTGTGTGTGTGTGTGAGTGTGTTTTTTCCTCCCACTGGGAGTATCGTACACATCATCAATAAATGCTGAACAGGATATGCCATTGGGCATGCTCCAATCCTCGATTCAACTGCATATTCTCGACGAATCAAAACATTTTGTAAACATATTTTAGCGAAAGACAGTTTTCTGTCGTTCGAGTTGGGGTATATCCCTTGTTAACTTATTTCATATTAAGAACGTGGATAGATGAATGTATAAATGATATTTATAGTTTTTTGTTTATGATCCTTTGTGAAGATTTAATCAGGCTGAATAATGGATCGGTTTTATAATCAAATTAATTTACTCCTGTGAAGTTGGCTCAATTAATTTG
This sequence comes from Diploptera punctata, assembly GCA_030220185.1. NCBI lineage: Eukaryota > Metazoa > Arthropoda > Insecta > Blattodea > Blaberidae > Diploptera > Diploptera punctata. The sequence continues at coordinate 63,456 of JASPKZ010010522.1, forward strand.
GAAAATACACACAGGAACAACGAAATAGAACATAAATCGTATATTATAACCAATTATAATACAATGAAAACTTGTGCTAATCCATAAATCTAAAATTTAATGGCAAACCATTAAAATAAACTAATAAACATAATTGGTAAAGATACGGTATTATTCAGAAATTAAATACAAGTTCTAAAATTTCAATTAATGTCTTAATCATTTATTTATAGCTTTACAAATAAAACGTAAATAAAATACAATAAAAATTAAATTATAGTCGTTAATGTGCGGAAATTAATTACGATTATTTCAATAAAGCATTAAATTGCCAAACTAAACTTATCAGAAAAATATTATTTTTCGCGAATTCCGGAAGAATGAAGCTACTGAGATGAAATATTTTAGAAAAGGTACAGAACTTCACTGATCCAATCTTGTAGAGACCTTAAATAACCATGACAAAAAATTATACATCAATAACGTGTAAGTTAATGCTCTATCGGCCGCAATTTTTGTTTCATCGGAACTAAACTCGGCATATATCGATTAATTAAGAAGGTAAGGTCGAGTTCGTTAACTATAAAAATCGGACCATTAAGTGTAGGAGTTCACCTGAAGCTAAAATTTAAAAATCGCTCTAGCGGTCGCAATTTTCGATGTTTCACAACTAAACTCAGTATATGCTATTGTAATATACCGAGGAATGTATTATGAAGAAATCAGTGAAATCCAATCATTATGAGTGGGAGTTTACCTGAAAATAGAAATTTACAAACCTACTAGGCATTGCCATATTTGGTTCGATGCAAAATTTGAGCATACGGTTTAATTAACTTTTAAATTAGCAATGTATCGCACCAGCTACCACTATAGAATATAAAAATTATAAATAAAATTGTAACACTGTATCTTGTTTTGCATTCTCCGTAACTGTTAGAATGATTAAAATATTGTAGGCCTTCCGGGACCAGTCCCATCCTCAGCAGAGGTTTGTTCACTTCTGTCCAACTACCATCCAGTAATAAACAACCTTATGTAAAAACGAATAAGATCCAATGTAAAAATCATATCATTACAGGTCGCCATCTTCAGGGTCCGGACTGTGCAAATTAATCTAAAAAGGGTGGAGGTTAAAATTAAAGCTAATGAGAGAGACAAAGAGAAAATAGAAAGAGAGAAATAAACAGAGAAAGATAGAGAAAAAGAAAGATAAAAAGAGAAAAAGAAAAAGAGGAAAGAAAAAAAAGAGGAAAGGAGAGAGAGAGAGAGAGAGAGAGAAAAGGGGGGATAGAGGGAAGGAAAAATAAAGAGAGAATGAAAGAAAATGGAAACAGAAACAAAAAGGAGAAAGAGAATGAGAAAGCAAGAGAGAGAAAGTAGGGAAAAAAAGAATTAGAAAGAAGAAAGGAGAGATATTGAGAAAGGAAAAATAAAGAGAGAATGGGTGAAAGAGGAAGAAACAGAGAGAGAAAGACATAAAAACACGAAATAAGACCACGAGAAAGAAAGAAAAAGGGAGTAAGAGAGAGAAAAGGGAAAGAGTAAAAGAGAAAGGAAAAGTAAAGAGAGAATAGGAGAAAAAACAGGGAGAAAAACACGAATAAGATAATAAGAAAGAGGAAATGAAATGAAAGTAAGAAGAAGAGAAAAGGAGAAAGAGAGAATACAATGAGTGAGAAGAAATGGAGAGAAAGAGAGGAGAAATAAAGTAATTGGGGAAAAAAAGGGAAAGAAAACAGAGAGAGATATAAAGAAATAGTGGACAAGGAGAAATGAGAGAGAGAGTGAGAGAAAAAAAGAGTAACATGGAGAGAAAGAGAGGAAAACACATATAGGAAATGGAGGAGAGAGAGAGAGATAGAAACAGAGAGAAAGAAATGGAAAAAGACAAAGGGAAAATAAGAAAGAGAAGGAGAGAAAAAAATGTTTAATTAATTATAATCGATAAATAAAAATGATCAAATGAAAATGCTATACGCCTGATGTAAGCGGGCGAAAAAAAATAACACACTTGTCTAATTAAACGTGGAAAACTTACTGCTATATGAAAAATTACTACCACCACCGACGCATTTTGAAAAGAAAATCGATAAGTGATCAAGCGATGGAAAGGCGTTGTTCCAATTCTGATAATCACATTAAATGTATTTTGTAATTATCTTTATGCTTTTAAATACCATTTGACGTAAAATTCAATTCCCATATTTTTAACGGATAGGGCCGAACTTTAATTTTCTTCTCCATTCTCTGTGTACTTTTCGACTCTCGCCGTGGTCCGCCGTTCAACTCCGGCGGAACATGTTCGGTATAAATCGAACTTTTAATTTTGGTCTGAATATGTATTCCTTATCTTGTGCTGGGAGCCTGAGTGGACTAGTGGTTGTCATTAACGTTCAAAGTTAGGGGTCTCGAGTTCAAATTCCGGTTCAGGAGTTTATTTTTCTCTTCTTGTCATATATATATATATATATATATCACAAATCTGGACCATGACATCAAAAGGCATTAAGAAATTGCAGGCTACACAAATGAGGGTTTTGAGATCAGTTGAGAGTTGAATTAGGTTAGATAAACTTAAAAATGAGGGTATTCTATTTTATTGTATAGTATTCTGCCCTAGGGTAGGTCTTTCACTGCAATCATAGCATTTTCGTGATATGCTTTGCAGCTTTACTAGGGAATTACAGGTGTGGTAGCTTCCTGTTGCTTTCCGCATCGTTGAAAGATGATAATAATGGCCGTATGTTCGGGGATCTGACATTTGTCTTACAGTGAGGAAAAACTCACCCAGGAAGATTGTCCCGACCGGGAATCGAACTCGGGCCCGCTGCCTCGAGACCACAGAGGTGGACTAATGAGGACATATGAAAATAATTAAAAATAAGAGGAAATGATTAATCATTATAGAAATAAATGGACTGAACACCTAAAAAGAATGAGCTACAGCGTATTTCTAGAATAATTCTTGATTATAAACCTGAAGGAAGGAGAGATTCAGGAAGACCACGGAAACGTTGGTTGGATAATATGTGAAGCCAGAACAGGCTTAAGGGCCTAATCCCACATTGAAGAATATATAATAACAGTAATAATAATAATAATAATAATAATAATAATAATAACAATGCTTTATTTTAGCTGGCAGAGTTAAGGCCATAAGGCCTTCTCTTCCACTCAACCACCGAATAGTAGAATTATACAAAAATTACGTATTTATTACAATTTTAAGATATTAAAATTCAGACTAAACAAAATACAATGATGATTTGATCTAATAATAGCTAATACTAACAAAAACATGGATTACAATAAAATTAGAATAATATAAAATAAAGTAGCTTCCTAGATGATTTTATATATATAATATATATATATATATATATATATATATGTTATAATTAAATCTTTAACATTGAGCAATGCAAGCTTAATACGGTATGATAAGAAAAATAAATGCCTGGACGGGATTCGAACCCGGATCTCTGAGTCTGTACCTCAGCGTGATATCCATTCTTATAAGAAAAATAAGTGTTTGAATTGGATTCGCCTGGTAGTGTAATGGATATCACGCTGAGGTACAGACTCAGAGATCCGGGTTCGAATCCCGTCCAGGCATTTATTTTTCTCATCATACCATATATATATATATATATATATATATATATATATATACACACTATATCTATTTACTTTTATAGTGCTCTGCCCTAGGGCAGGTCTTTCGCTGCAATCATAGCATTTTCGTGCTATGTTTTACAGCTTTACTAGGGAATTATAGGTGTGGTAGCTTCCCGTTTCTTTCCACACCGTGGATATATATATATATATATATGATATGAAAAGAAAAATGAATGCTTGAGTCGGGATTTGAACTCGAGTCTCTAAAGTCTGTACCTTTAGCGCTCTAACCAACTGAGCTACCCAAGAATTCCAAGACAAACATAAATTTTCTTATACATGTAGTATTCTCAATTCACACAAGAGGTAGCGGAAAGATCTTCCGACTGCCATCTAGCGGCTAACATAACAGTTAAGCAAATATTAAAGAGAATATTTACTTTATAGCAGTAACGCTTGTATATATAGATATTATAAATATATTTTTGACATTTGCAATGAAGGCAATATGATATGAAAAGAAAACAGAATGCTTGAATCGGGATTTGAACTCTTGTGTGAATTGAGAATACTACATGTATAAGAAAATTGTATGTTTGTCTTCGAATTCTTGGGTAGCTCAGTTGGTTAGAGCGCTAAAGGTACAGACTTTAGAGACTCGAGTTCAAAACCCGACTCAAGCATTCATTTTTCTTTTCATATCATATTTGCCTTCATTGCCAAATGTCAAATATATATATATATATATACATTGTGTGTGTGTGTGTGTGTGGGTGTGTGTAGTAAAGAAAGGGATTTCTACGTCTGGAATTCTAATTGTTTAAGTTTTCTTCAAATTCCTTTAACAGGTTTAATAAAATTGTAAACGCGTACAGCATATGATGTACCATAATTGGAGAAAAAAAGCTTATTTTTAACTACCTTTATTCGCGGTTCCTTTTAGAACATTTTATTATGTCGATCACATAGTTAGGTGTCCTAGTTTATTAGCTCCGGTCGCATTAGTGATCTTAAAAATACTTTGCAAGACCTAAGTGAATGATGCTCGTAAGTCAGGCACAAATTTCTCTGTCACGAAACCGACAACGCTTTCAAAACAGTTTATCTTCTTTCAACTGTCAGACTGTTTTAGCGTTAAGTACGACATGGTAGATTTTCTGCTTTCTTAACTGGATCAAGGATGGTTTTTTTTCACTGTCATTTTCTGTTTATAATCGCGAATAAAACAATTACACGAAACCACATCGTACGGCTCCTAATAAGGTATCACACAACTTTCTAGAAATTTCATAATACTTATTTTGAAATTGGTTGTTAGTGGAAAAGAAAATTGGATCTCAAATTCCGAAAATGCACCGAATTCTATTGTATCCAATTCATGGGAAAATGTGTTTTGTGTTTCAGGAAATGATGTATTAATAATAAAACTATCAAATTAGAATAAAACATACTTACTTACTCACTGGCACTATCGAACCCGTAGGTTCATGGCCGCGCGGACATAAGCTCTCCATACATCCCTATACTGAGCTAATGCTTTCCAATCATTCCCTGTATAATCTACTTCCCTCATATCATACTTAATGTTGTTCTCCCACCTCATTCTTGGTCTACCACTGGGCGTTTTCCCTCTGGCTTTCCTACAAGAAGTTTCCATGCACGTCTTTCATTCCCCATACGTGCAACATGTCCTGCCCATCGCAGTCTACGAGACTTAACTTGTTCTTATTATATCTGGCTATCGATAAAGACCATGTAGTTCATTGTTATGTAGTCTTCTCCATTCACCTGTCTGTTCATCTCTCTTTGGTCAAAAAAAAATCTTCCTAAGAACTTTATTCTCAAATACGTAATCTCCTTTCCTCCCTTAAAGTAAGAGTCCATGTTTCGCATCCATATAATATAACTGGTAGAATAATAGTTTTATATATTTTCAGCTTAACGTTTTTTGAAAGGAGTTGGGACATCAAAAGTCTCTGCAAAGCATAATAGCACGCATTTCCAGAATTGAGCCTATGTTTAATTTCTTTGTGAGAATAAAACATACATTAAAATCAATTACATAATATAAATTATAATAAAATTTAAAAAGACGATCCGTACAAATGGTAGCAGTTAGCGTGGTTATTGCCCGCACAAACTGATGGAAGAAGAAACATTGATATGTTGAGCTTTGGAATAGAAATATAATAACGAAGAAATCTATATTTCATGTTCTGTTACAAAGCATTTTATTATATGGGTCCGAAACCAGGACAGTAAATAGAAAAAGCCAACAAGTATTAGCAGTAGAAATGGATTTTTGGAGGTGATCAACAAGAATTACAAGAAGGGATAAGGTCAGAAACAGCAATAAGAGAAATTATGCAAGTTGTACAAAACATATTAGGAAATGATGATCGTCATATTACAGCCACGGAGATGAAATTTCTGCGACGAACTGCAGGTTATAGCCTTCTAGACCACCAAAGAAATTCAACAATAGCCAGAGAGTTAAACATCGTACCTATATCTGATACCTCCAAGAATATAGAAACAATTGGCTAGCCCATATTCAGCGCATGGATCGTCACAGAATACCAAAACAAATTCTTCACTACATTCCTCGAGGCAGAAGATCTGTGGGTCGACCTTTTCGGAGATGGCGGGAGACCGTAACGGGCCACTGGGCCTAATACTTGAAAGGACGATGATGGTATTAGGAAATGGCATTGACACTCATAAGAATGGAAGAAGAGAGACTACCAAAGAAGATCCTTAATTGGAAAGCTAATGGAAGAAGTGGAAGAGGCAGGCCTAGAGAACGATGGGTGGATGGAGTGAAGAGAAGTATGGAAGCTAGAGATTTGAGGAAGAAGATGCTTTTGACAGGAACCTCTGGCGACAAATCACTTTGGGATGAAGGAGAAACACTGTATTGTGGAATATTCATAAAAACTAAATTTTAAAAAAATCCATAAACCACCAAAATACGACCATAATTTCGACTGGTTGAGGGATTTGGTTAGTTTACGGAGTTCCTGTACGACAGACTTTCTCATTAAGTTTTTCTTCATACAATCATATTAATATCAAATTAAACCCTACATGGCCTTAACATGATTGTATATAAACAAGAAATCAAAATAAAACCGTAAAATGGAGTGTAAAGTTTGCTAAATCTTCAGCACTACCATTAAGTGAACATGGAAACAGTTTTTGTCTGCATTGTGTTAATTTACAGTGATCGTGCTTTCCTTTTCTGTAACCAGTCAGTTCCCTTTTTGGAAAACTAACATGCTATCTTTAACATGCTACCTGACCATTCCCACTCGCATTCTTTTATTGTATTTCATTTATAAAACTCCCCTCATTCCCCGCAAATAACAAAAATCTTACACAAGGGAAGCATTGATTGTAAAACTAGGTAGATAAATTACGTCCAACCTATAACATAGGTTATTGGTATTCATTAAAAGAAAGTTATCGGTGTATGGCATATTTCTGGGTTTATTTGTTTTTATTAGTGTGGCAGCCATGGCAAATAACTCCCACGTATAATCGATTAATTGCACCAACTTACAGCACGGCTTTTTTTTTATTTAATGCCAACCGCAAATGTGTTGGTCGTTAAAGTTGTATAATAGCTACATATTTTGTTTTCCTCTTCCCACTTTTGTCTGCGTTTTTTGTCTCTTTCTATGTCGTGTGTAATTCTAGTAGCTGAAGTGTCTTTCACACTGTGAAGGCTGATATGGAAATGCAGTACATTTTATTTTGGCAATACATGGCACATTACCAACTCTACAAGCATTTGCGAAATATGGACTCTTACTTTAGGAGGCCCAATGGGTGAAGTTCCTATTTATACAATTTTATAGGTAGAAAACTTCATTTTTTGTATGTATGTCCATGTTGGTATTAATAATGAAATGTCCAGGTTTCATTCCTGTAGCACCAATAATTTTTTAATTGTTCAGATTTCAGTTTTAACTAAAGACGCTTTTTCAAAATCTATCTGCATTACAATGTCTAAGGTAAAATGTTTAGAAAAATATATATATATATACTCAAATAAGATGTGTATATTAATAACATATTCAATTAATTTTTTATTTAATTTTCACAGGTAAAAAACACTATGAGGTTTAATTTAAGAATTAAATTAATGTTTTTATTACCTCATATCCTTTTTCTTCTAGACTGCAGTTTCGGGGCTTATCTCCATCATCAGTAGCCTCTGGTCGACCAGAGATAAGCTCCGAAACTGCACTCTAGAAGAAAAAGGATATGAGGTGAGGTAATAAAAATATTAATTTAATTCTTCTATTCAATTCAATTGTTTCGTTATTTTCCTAGGAGGCATGAAAAAAATTAATATACTCGACATTATTATTTTAAATATTTTTTATATAATCTTATATTTTATTATTTTATTTTGACAAATTCTTAATATATAATAATGATGACTACCCCATTTCATTAATTAGAGTGTTCAGAACATCCTGTAAAAATCTTCAGGCCCATATTGTAAAAATTGTAGGAGAAGATAGATTTTGAATATAACAAAATGCGCTTTACGTGGAAATACGAAGAAAAATTAAAGTTTTCATGCATGTTAAGGATAGTAATTTCAAAATGGACTATAAAAAGTCTAATCAGTTACCAGGATAATTTAGAATGAGAGAAAATACTAAACATGACAGACTAGGAAGACAGTAGCCCTACCTAAAAATTACAATATTATCATTGCAGCTAAAGCCCCTATAATAGAGATTTAAATAGCGAGCGATTTAAATATGACGTCATTACACTATGTTCTAAGTATCACAGGATCATGAAACTTTGGAAATGTGTAAAGATGGGTACTTTTTTTTCTGCAAAAAACAAAAATTGTCAATTTTCACCCATTGCCCCACTTATGGGAGGAGAAAAGAATACGAGTATTTGAGAAAAGTTCTTAGGATTTATTTGGGGCCAAAGAGAAATGAACAGACAGGCGAATGGAGGATATTAAATAACAGAAAATACATGATCTTTATGGAAATCCAGAAATAATTAGAACAGTAAAATCTCGTAGACTGTGATGGATAGGACATGTGGCACGAGTGGGGATGAAAGAGATACATGGAAAGCGCCCTGTAGGTAGGCCTAGAATGAAATGGATCATGATTTGGTAAAGGTGACGCGTACACGGAATGACTGTGGAATATTAGCACAGTAGACCTAAACAGATGTATGGAGAGCTTATGTCCATGCGGCCATGAATATCCGGGTTCGATTTGCCAATAAGTTAATAATTATTTTAAGTATTTTTATTTCTTCTTCTTCTTCCTTCCAAGTATTAGGCCAAGGCCTGTTACGATCCTATAGAAAATTTTCCCTCCAGCGTTTCATAGGACGGCCCAGTGATCTTCGTCCTCTTGGTATATAATTATAAACAGCTTTGGGGATCCGATTTGAACTCATTCTTTCAAGATGGTGTTTCCAATTTAGTTGGTACTGTTTAATATATTCCAAAATTGGCGTAGTCTTCAATTCTTTTAAGATATCGGTGTTCCTTTTCCGATCCCATCTGGTGTAACCCGCTGTTCTGCGCATGAATCTCATTTCACAAGCCGTTATTCTGCTTTCATGTTGTTTTCTTAGTGTCCATGCTTCACTATCATAGGTCAACACTGGTCTAGCCAAAGTGTTATATAAACGTAATCTGGTGTTTTTTTGTACAAGGGATGGTTTCATAACTTGATTAATAATTCCTAAACTTTTATTATAACTAGTAACTTTTTCAGGGATATCCTTTTCATCCCAGATAGAGAGATAATATCCAAGATATTTAAATTGATTAGATCTCTATAAAATTTTATTCTGGAGACAGATTTTACTTTGTATGGGGTCCTTCCCATGAAATGCCATAATTTTAGTTTTGTTAATTGATATTTCCATATTAAATTTGGCACCTATTTTTGTAAATTATAAATTGATCGTTGCAAATCATTTTTTTTTATTTAACGATGTTAACAACTACTGCTAGTAACATAAAAAAGTTAATTTTCTCCACAAAAGAACGAAATTACATGAATTGGCCTATACCAAGATATATTTAACTTTTTATTCCATCTTCAAATCAAATATTCGTTGAAATCGCTACAAAGCTTCTCTGCTCATTGAATTGAACAATCGCAGAGCCATTGCTTCAGTGACCACGTTTAATGGTACTTAGGAAGCCTTGTTTTTCTACTGTATCTTTTTAAATTAAGTCCATTGTAAACTGTTATCAACATAACAGCATGAAACAATAGCAGTGAAAGAGACAGAAACATATCGCTAACTGTTAAGTGAAAAAAAAAAAGTAAAAACGTTGTTAGACAAACAGAATAGCGGGGAAATAGAAATGGGGTTAAGTTGTTTGTAGTTATCTTTTATGTCGTTTGTTTATACATACTTTTATGACTTTTTTGTCTCTTTCTTCTGACTAACTTTATACTTGATCAATATAGCGTATTCGCCTGTAAATATTTTCTGAATAGCAATGTTAAAACTGTTTCAAATACACACAAAAGAACGATTCCATGAACATCATCTTTGTATGTTTTCGTATTGAGTGGGAATATATTAAACGCAGTTTCATAACCGACCGATTTTTTAATACAGCGTGTTCATAATATTCTTGCGTAACGTTTAATTTGTGGCAGTGTCGGCTCGTACATAATGATATTATTGGTGTTACAGCTTATCGGGCATGGAAAGAATGTAGGCTAGTGGTTTTTGTGCGACACTATTGAAGGAGGGGAAGTTAAGAATTATAATGCAGCGTACGTTACAAAACAACTGACTCTTTCATAATTTAAAAACTAATAAAATATTTACAGTTAAAACTGAATTAAAAATAATAGTATATATATATATATATATATATATATATATATATATATATACACGGTGATTACAAATGATTGGAGCGATTTCATGATTTTATTGTAGCGATCTTATTTGACATATCTTCACAGAACTTTAAAGTTATGTATAAAAACTCATAAGGTTTTTTTTTTGTTTTCTCTCGCAGCCGTGTTTCAGCTTTAAACCGAGAGAGCGCAGCAGTTATCAAAGATGGCGACAGGCGAGGAGAAAGCATATGCTGTGCTTGAATTTCATTCAACTCAATCTGTGATAACTGTGGCAACGACACTTCAGAACGAAGTTCGAGAAAGATGCACCGAGTGCCAACTCCATTCGGCGATGGTATGCGCAATTTAAAGCTACAGGATGCCTCTGTAAAAGGAAATCAACGGGTCGTCCTTCAGTGAGTGAAGAAAAGGTTGAGAGTGTGCGGATGAGTTTCACACGTAGCCCACAGAAATCAACACGAAAAGCGAGCAGAGAGCTGAACATTCCACAACCGACCGTTTGGAAGATCTTGCGGAAAAAGATTGAAGCATAAACCTTACCACTTGCAATTTCTACAAGCCCTTACGCCCATTGACAAAGTGAGTCGGTTTGAATTTTGTACACAAATGCAGCAGTTTATGGATGAGGATGGGTTTTTGTGAGAAACTTGTCTTCAGTGACGAAGCAACATTCTTTGTGAATGGCAAAGTGAACAAACACAATGTGCGAATCTGGGGCACAGAAAATCCCCGCGTTATTGTGGCAGCACATTCGCGACTCCCCAAAAGTTAGTGTGTTCTGTGCGGTTTCTCAGTTCAAAGTTTATGGCCCCTTTTTTCTTCTGCGAGCAGAACGTTACAGGACACGTGTACCTGGACATGCTGGAAAATTGGCTCATGCCGCAGCTGACGACCGACAGTGAGACCTTCATCTACCAGCAGGATGGTGCTCCACCACACTTCCATCACGATGTTCGTGAATTTTTAAACATGAGATTGCCAAACCGATGGATCGGTCGCAGTGGAGAGAATGATCAGAAATTGTTGTCATATGGCCTCCACGCTCCCCCGATTTGACGCCGTGCGATTTTTTTGTTTGGGGGTATGTGAAAGATTCAGTGTTTGTGCCTCCTTTACCAGTAGACTTACCAGAACTGCGAGCTCGCATAATCAATGCCTTTGAACAAATTAATAGGGACATGTTACGTCGAGTATGGGACGAACTTGATTACAGACTTGATATCTGCAGAATCACCAAGGGGGAGCATATGGAGCACCTGTAACATCTCAAAAAAAACCTGGGAAGTTGCTCTATGTATCTGTAAAAGTTCGTGAAAATATGTCGAATACTACAGCTACCATAAAATCATGAAATCGCTCCAATCATTTGTAATCACCCTGTATATATTAAAATAAATGTTAAAATTATTAAATATTTAGGATCTGTTTTAGATAAAAATGAGAATTCAACTACAGAAATTCAAAAAGAAGAACCATTGGTATGTTGAACTCAGTGTTTCGAATAGAAATATAATAAACAGAACGAAGAAAACTATTTTTCAAGCCCTGTTACAAAGCATTTTATTAGATATGTCCGAAACTTGAACAGTAAGAAGACAACAAGCCTAAAAGATGCTAGCAATAGAAGTGGATTTTTGGAGGCGATTGACAAGAAATTCAAGACCGGATGAAGCCAAAAACAGCACAATAAGGAAATTTAAAAAATCAATTTAAAAAATGTGTGAAATGTTAAGGGCACCTCATAAGAATGGAAATGGATAGAACGCGAAAGAAGATCCTTGATTGGGAAGCTAATGGAAGAAGTGGATAGATGGAGTGAGGAGGAGTAGAAGGTAGAGATTTGAGGGAAGAAGCTTTAGCAGTTTAGACAGAAACCTCTGGGTCAAAAGAGAACCACTGTAGTGTGGAATATTCCTAAAAGAATATAACTTATCAATATAAATTCTACACCTAGGCCTGTGTGTCAATTTAGGACAGAATAGGGCCAAAAGGAAGATTACAGCTTCGCCTTGAGGTCATGGGCCAGCCCAAATAATTATATGGATGCGAAACATGGAGTCTTACTTTAGGGAGGAATTGAGATTACGAGTATTTGAGAATAAAGTTATTAGGAGAATGTTTGGACCAAAGAGAGATGTACAGACAGGTGAATGGAGAAGACTACATAACAATGAACTACATGGTCTTTATAGGAAACCAGATATAATAAGAATAGTTAAGTCTCGTAGACTGCGATGGGCAGGACATGTTGCACGTATGGGGAATGAAAGACGTTCAATGGAAGCTTCTTGTAGGAAAACCAAAGGGAAAACGTCCTGTTGGTAGACGAAGAATGAGATGGGAGAATAACATTAACTATGATTTGAAAGAAGTAGATTATACAGGGAATGATTGGAAAGCATTAGCTCAGGATAGGGATGTATGGAGAGCTTATGTCCGCGCGGCCATGAACCTACGGGTTCGATATTGCCAGTGAGTAAGTATGAGTCATCTGTGGCTCTCTTATATATTGTCCTAACCTAACACATTTTACGTTCCTAGTAACATACCATTACGTTTGAGGCTTTTTCATGGGTTTCCTAAGAAGTCACCTGCCTGGAAACCCAAATGGCGGACTATTTTACATCTGGAAAATTTTACCACCGCCTGGAGACCCAAATGGCGAACTATTTTACCTCTGGAAAATTTTACCACAATGGAACCTAAATCCGCGTTTCTTAACAGTTAAATTTTTACAATGAAAAATCGCCACTCAATCGAACAAGATATGTTTTTTTTTTTCGTCTGGTTTATCGCTTCCGACCTTCGAAATATTCATTCCGAATTAGCTAAAAATTGTCGAAGGGAAGTTCTGTGTTAATCGTGTCGGAATTTAACGAAGTGCAGTAAAGCGAAAATATAAAAGGAGGAGGAGGCCGAGCCAGCGAACCATTCGAGACGAACTGTCATGGAGAGGCTACCAAGCGAGCAGAGAGGCTATTCACGCTCTTTAGTATCATGTGCTATTTGAACCGAGGACAATCGTAAACTGAAGTTAAACATATACTTTACAAGTTAGTAATTATTACATACAACATAATACAGTATTCAAGCCACCACATTTATTGGGTTTCAGAGCCAAAATTGCATTCCTAACTACTAAATGATCTTACATATATTTCCCTATGCCTACTCTATAACATATTACACACATCTTTACCTTATTATTTATCACACACCGCTTCACTAAACTCTCTGATACACATAACTTAGATAACCCGATCCCTTGAGCACAGTGTCCTTTATATCCCTCCTCATCATACTACCTATTATTCGAAATCTTTTACAGTTTCTCTTGCTAGAACATGGAATTCACTTCCACCCTATGTCAGAGACTGCCAAACTTTACCATCTTTCAGAAATAAATTGAAAATAAAATCACTAACAGAAACAACTCACTAATACTACTTTTTAAGAATTAATAATGCGTTTTTTGCATTATTTAATAAAAATAGACTTAGGATTTGTTAATATATTTACCTAATGCCTTGTATAAAAAGCGTAGATTAATTCATTGTAGTGTTTTTTTTCTCTTCTTTTTATGCATAGTAGATTCGAGCTGTTATTCCTTTTTTATTCATTGTATCATTAATTTAATTTTAATTGTATTTAGTTTCATTCTATTATTAGACATTAATTTCATTATTATTCAATATGACAGATAATGAATTGTTCAATAACTATTATTGTAACTTTTTTTTGTATTCATATGTAACATGTTTGTCCTGTCTAATATGACTACTATTGTAATTTTTTTGTATTCATGTGTAACATATGTTTGTCCTGTTTTATATGACTATTATTGTATTTTTTTGTATTCATATGTAACATATGCTTGTTCTGGTGAGTGGAAGAGAAGGCCACATGGCCTTAACTCCACCAGGCTAAATAAATAAATAAATAAAATGTTTGTATATTCAAGATGTTATCAGGCAATTTTCAATTTAATGACACTTAACAACTGCTGTAACAAAAGAGAGAAGCATTTCTAAAACACGAAATAAATCCAGCCGATATTTTTTAAATCGTTTACATTGCGTGTGTTCACAAATATTAATTCAATGCATCTCACTTAATTTCTTAAGTTCGGGCAAAGGTCAAAATAATTGATTGTGATGACCAAATAAATGATCAACTTTTATAAGATTCATGATGTGTTCCTTTCAGGTATTATTAAAAATTAAAATATAAAATTATGGAATATTCACTTGAACGGTCCGTCTCCTCAACTTAGTTATTTTAATTTCAAATAAATGGTGTTCGGTAACTTTTTGAACTTTAAATCTACCCCAACATTTGACTTAAGGGGAAGAAAACCCGGAAAGAAACCTCACCCAGGAAACTTGTACCAATCGGAAATCGAACAAGGGCCTACTGTCTACAAATTAACGAGGTTATCACGAGACCACAACGCATAATTATATTTTCATATTATTTATATTATTATTATTATTATTATTTATATTAATATTATTATTATTATTATTATTATTATTATTATTATTATTATTGAAAGAATCACTGTGAATTCGGAACAGGAGAATCGTCAAAACCTTGAAGTGAAGATGATGATAATATTAGGCCTATTATTATTATTAGGCATATTTGAGGTCTCGAGGTAGCGTGCTGCCTTGTCACGCAATGGACCCGGGTTCGATCCCTGATCGGGCAGTTTCCCTGGGTGAGGTTTTTCCTGACCTGTAAGACAGCTGTCAGGAAAACTTTTAAGGTCCAAACGGTCCCCGAAATCATGTGGCCATCATCATCATTATCAGCAACGGGAAGCTACCACACCTACAATTCCCTAAAAAAGCTGCAGCCATAACATGAAAATGCTATGATTGCAGTGAAGGACCTGCCTTCGGGCAGAATTACTATGGATAGATGGATTATTATTAGGCCTATTATTATTATTGTTATTATTATAACACCGGCAATTGTAAAAGTACACATTATCCGATAATACTACACTGATTGTATAATACAATCGCAAATTATTTTATAGAGGATATATTTTCATGGCCATGAGAGTTAGACCATAATAATAAATTCTTCACTCCAAAGAGTGCTTTTTTGTTCGTCCAAGTTTGTCGCCACAAAATTCTCAGCAACTAACTGACTGTAACTCTCAACTTTTTTATCTCGTGACAAATGAAGATCATAATGTGCAATATTTTACCGCAAGAAAAAATGTCACGTTTCAGTATTTCAGGACGTTTAGACAAGCGTTCCTTTTTTTGTTACGTATAAAAAACAAATAAACGTGATATATATATACAAAATTAACTTTGTTCCAGGTATACTTTTAGTATACCTTCATATTTTATACTTTCTTTACCAAGTCAATTGTTTAATCAAATTATAAATTATTATCATCATCATCATCATCGTACATTCACGAATTTATGTCATTTGTTGACCTGTTTCGGCCTCAAGAGAAACACCATTCAAAAGTCTTTTGAGTGGACGTCCTGGTCTTCTTCTTCCTGCAGGTTGATATCTTAACATTTGTTTGGGTATCCTGTGATCTTCCATTCGATGAACATGTTGCATCCATCTTGACTTATAATCAGAAATTTGTTTTCTAAAGGTTCTTATTTTTTTTGTGATCTAGTAGTGTGTATCCTGCAGTCCTCCGAAGGTATCTCATTTCAGCAGATCTAAGTCTCTGTATATCCTTCTGTTTCAACGTCCATACATCTCTACCATACAAAAGAGTAGGAAGAGCCAGTGTTTTATACACTTTTAATCTTGAATGCTTTTGGACTAACTGTGGCTTGAAGATAGAATTTATTAACCCTATAATTCTTAAAAATTTAGATATTTTTTGCATTTACATCCTTTTCTTCTTCATATGAGATATTGCATCCTAGATATGTAAAATTATTCACCTGCTCCAAAATTTTATAGTCCAGTACAATTTTTACTTCTGACAGGATCTACGCCTTGAAATGCCATAATTTTTAGTTTTTTCTGTAGATATTTATTATCATTATTATTATCATTATTATTATTATTATCACCATTGTTATTAATATGCTTTGTTCTTTCTTGTCAACTCTATATTGTGTAGCCTATGTATAATTTAACCTGGTGAAGTGGAAGAGAAGACATTACGGTCTTAACTCCATCAGATACAAATAAATAAAGTAAAAATAGTTAATAGGAGTTAGAATATTCATGACTGATCTCTTATTTTATAAATTTCTTGAAGACCAAGATTTCGATACGTTACATATCAATAAAATTGTTTCCAACTGTTGAACTGGCGGTTGGCGATCCTGTAAGTTGTTTTCTCCTCCCTCTGTTGGCTGATCGATGAACTTTGAATTTTTTTTCCCCCTCCGAGAATTACAAAATACATTATTTTCCTTAAAACAAATAAATTACAACCTGCAGGCAGAAGACCAGGACGTCCACTCAAAAGACTTCTGGATGGTGTTTCTCTATAGGCCGGAACAGGTCGACAAATGGTCTAAATTCGTGAATGTACTACGATGATGATGAAACAAACTAAAAAATAAAATAATGAATTTTGAAATTCCCGGGGAAAAAATGTATTTGGAAGTTCATTGGTCAGCCAACAGAGGGATCCAAAATCTACATACAGAATCGCCAACCGCCAATCCAACAGTTAAAAATAATTGATAGTGATACGTAACGTATCGAAACCTTTGTCTTTAAAAAATCTACAAATATTAGGCGAGTCGTGAATATTCCAACTAATAATAATTATAATAAACCTCATAGTGTCACTTCCTTTAAATATTAAACAAATAAAATAAATATGCACAAAATTGTAGTTCTACATCCAAACATAAACACATAATTATAAAATAATTACAATTTTATTATGGAATGACAAGTATTTGCTCGCGATAAAAATATTTACCCTTTGGGTTCGCGTGAACACGAGAATGAGTTTGCTTGTAAACGAAACATGCTTTCATAAAGTGAATAATTGTAAATTTATTTAAAAATTACACATCTAATTACCTGGTAAATTAATTTTAGATTTTCTACAAGACATTTTAACCATTCTATACACCTCCATTACATTTCAAGGAAAAAAAAAACAGAACCTGTCTTACGTTAACATTCGAAATTAGGTTTTTTGTCTTTAAAGTAATTACACGCAAAACAAGAATTTCATAGCAATTATATACAATGATTCACTGAAAATTCTGGATTTGTAATAAATTGCGCATTTTAAAGATACTTAATTATTTTAATTAGTTACAACTCGCATTTACTTATGGGTTAATTCCATCACTCATAATAAGAAGTGAATAAAATGCACTATTTCTGCGTTTCCGCTAGAATTCTATGACGTAATGCTTTCCTTCCAATGATGTGCTAAGATTCCCAGTGATCACGTGACTAACTTGTGAACTTGGGAGGCGTTCAATTGCATCATTATCGTTGTTATTGGTTTTTACGTTACCAAAGTAATTGGTAAAGTAAATTAGAAGAGGAAATTAAAGAAAGATTGGTAAATGGGAATAAAGCTTATTTTGCAAATAGAAGCTTATTTAAAAGCAAATTAATATCAAAAACTGCAAAAATAAGGTTATACAAAACACTCATTAGATCAATAGTCACATATGCTTGTGAAAATTGGGTCCTAAAAGAAACAATAAAACAGAAATTACTAATTTTTGAAATAAAAATTTTAAGAAGAATATTTGGACCAAATAGAGGAACTGATAACTGTTGGAGAACCAAACAAATAACGAGCTAAATAAATTAATAAAAAATCAGAACACAGTAAAGCATATAAGATCTCTCAGAATTGGTTGGGTTGGACATTTGATAAGAATGGATGATCAGAGACTGGTCAAAAATTCTACAAATGGAAACCTATAGGAGGCAGAGCTGTAGGAAGACCTAATATCAGATGGGAGGATGACACAATGAACGATC